>CAIGRO010203055.1:0-11257 GCA_903798355.1 Fraxinus baroniana
CACTTGACAAAGCTGGTTGTGTGTACAAAGCTCAAGGTGGAGTGTTAAATGTAATAGAAAAGTATGTGGTGATCATGAAAGGAGTCCTACAACAAGGCATTTATGTGTTGAAATGAGGTGAAGTTGAGATTCCAATTGCAATTAGTCTGTAAACTCTCCCCAAGAATTAAGGTGGAGATTGTAAAACATGATTCTTTAAGATAGGATTCAGCAATCTAGATCAATCAGAAATCTGTTGAATTGGAGCCTTTATTCCAACTATTTTGCAACTGATTTCGATTGGAATCTTTAACTATATGGAGTCTTAGTTAGTTAGGTAGTTAATAACCATTTTTGATAAATCTTTGTCTATAAATACCTGCATTAGGAGTGGTAAAAGATGCAACTCGAAAATAGAGAAAGTGAAATAAGATAGAATAGTAAACTCTTGTAATCTGTAGAAATTCTTTCTGATGATTTCAGATTGTAAATCATGTAATGTCTTGTGGATAAATCAAGGCTGGGGAAGACATTCTTCCTGTTGAAAAGTCTGTTCTTCATTTTCTTCTCTGTTGATTTTATTTTCTGCTGGTTTTCAACTCTATTTTGCTGGTTTTTTTCCTGTATCTGTTTTTCTTCTTCACACCAATTCTGCTGGTGCAAACATCCTCTCTAAAATTCTGACTTAAAGGAAGTCCTCAGCCCTAACAACTACAACTTATGAGGGGGTTGGACCTGAGCTCTAGCAATGGATAATTGAAGGAATTAAAACTTCTCCCAAACTAATGTAGATAAAACATGTATAAATCGAGAAGAGTTTGGTTAAATTTAATGGTCTTTGTTTTCCATGTATGTTCGTGTGATTTTTGATGGTAAGATCATTTAAATCCTCCGTATTGCCTTAAAGGAATTATGAGCATCACATGTGGAATGAGGATAGGAAGGTTGAACATTAGACTATACCTATATTGTGAATGAACATCAACACTGTGATCTCCAAAAACCTATGCAATCCATATCACTCTGAATGTTTACTTGAATTTAATCCCTAATATAGATTTTTACTAAAGAAGTAGTAATTGACTCTTTGGAGGAACCTCCTAAAAATTTATCACTAAGTCATCAACTACTTCCCAAAAGGGAGGTACCACTTGGACTCGATGGTTCTTGAAATGGCTGATAATCCTAGCTTGATGGATACATCATCCCATCTTACCGGTGCATCCGCCTCTCAAATTTGGGGTTAGTTGGTAAAAGTAGATTCATAACAACATTTGTTCATGTTGAGCTCGAAAAATGGCTCTGACGCGTGGCCAATAGAATAAGTCTTCAAGTCAGCTTTTCTCTGCACACTTAACATGCCGTTAATCACCCGTGGCCTTTCCCAGAAGGGTTGGGAGCGACCGCGAGCACTCCGATGGTCAAGTCAATTCAAGGTTCAACCGAAAATGGTTTCGACGATGGTGGAACACTCGTCGAGAAATGGTTGATGTAAAGTAATGATAAAATGCTAGTATTGAAGAGAGAGAATGATACTTAAGTTTGCAATGTAATAGGGGAAAAATGGATTCGAATCTTTCTTCTGGCACAAGGAGGGGGTATTTATACTAAGGATGGGAAGAGGAGAGCCGTTGGATGAGGAGACATGTGTTATTAGATCCTCAGGGCTCGTCTCATCCTAGGCGTCAATTTGTCCCTCCATAAGTTGGATGGCATTGAATGTCTCTGACAAAGGCAGCTGAATCGACCTTTTGAGTCCTGCTACACGTCCCATCAATCAGTCAGAGATTTAACTTATGAAAGATCTTTCTACAAGAGATCCTTACTGGGGTGAAGCGAAGTAGGTGCAGCGTTGTAGAAGCGGAGTGCGGGTCTTTGCATCCGCAGTGGTTTGCGGATGAATTCGGCTCTTTTGTTGGGCATGCATTTAGTCCCTCCCTCATATAACCACTTCGACTTATGCAATCAGCTCGTCCCATGCAAAATCACCTCGGCCACCACGTGGCGTGGTATGGACCACCTCTACTGACAAGTGGCGGATGAGGTAGCAGGTCTGACACATGCCCGTAATAGTTCCCGCTCGATTATAAATTGTCATTGATGTGTCACTACCCTATATTTGTCCACCTTTGTTTAGAATCTCCACCTGAATGGTCATCATCCACACCTTTATCATCCACATCCACCTGTATGTGTCTTATAATGGACTGGATACCAATTGTTCTCTATCAAAAGGTCCGCAAACCTTTTCTTTCCAAAATTTTTGAAAGAACTAAAACAGTGAACGAAAATCTCTAAAATCATGTATACATTATGTACTACAAATATGTACATAACTTTATGTAGAAAAACAAATGAAACGAAAATGATTCAAAATAAGAAGATAAGGAAAGTAGTTGGACATTTTTGACATATTTCCTTAAGCATGAGGACCCAAAAATAAAGCACCATAAAATCCTATATCTCCCTCCTCTTTTCTGTCCCAATGTATAGGATATTTTGTGTTGGAGATATGATATCTGTACTGGGGAATTGTACATATAGCATGACAGATGCAAGCATCTATCGGTGGGTTTCAAAGTACATATAGTTTTTTTTTCCCTTATGGTTGAGCTTGCTTTGAACTTTTAAGTGAAACTAACATCAAGTTTTTTTGGGTTGAAACTCAAAACTTATACTTAGCCCTTTTTTAAGCCCATTAGTTGGTAAAAATAGGTTTTGGAATAGTGATTTTTTTTTTAGTGTGGGGTTGAAAAACAGACTTTTTTAGGTTTACGTGTAGAATTATTTTATTAAGAAAATATGTGGTTGAAAATGAGCAAGGAGAAAAATGTATTATTGAAAAATTAAAGTTATAATTTTACTAATGGAATTTAATAAAGAAGTAACATTATAGCTTTGTCAAATATTCTCCAAGGAAATAAAAGCTTAAATTTCTGTATATATTCAATCCAATCAAGTTGAATACTGCGTAGCACTGAATCTTTCCCTAGGTCAACGCACACTAAGCACACAATAGAAATTTTATGTAGTAATATGTGATAAGACATCGGTTAATGTGTGTTAATGACACCTAGTGCTATACAATCTTGAGTTTTAACACTGTGCTACTTAATATTATTCCGTAAACAATGCAAATATAATTTAATGCATACAGTTCCATAGTTTAGTTGTTAGTGAATCACATTGAACATGAAATTACTGTAATTGCATTCTCCAATTGGAATTTAGTGAATCACTTTTCTTCTCTCCTTCCCGATCATAAAATATGTTTCCTTTCCGCATTTTCCAAAGCCATTAGATTTCTAGGTATTCCAGTTCTAATTCTTTGATTTCTTTTGCAGTATTTCATGATTAATTTTCCCAATTTAGTGTTCTTGATTTTTGTTCTTTCAGTTAAATGCAATTATATGTGTTTAGAAGAGGAGGCCCGTGTTTCCGTTGTGGTTTTACGTGTAAGTATTTATTAACACTATCAATTCCATGTTTTCCTCTATGTGTTGTTCTTTCCACTGTGTGACTTTTGATGAAAATAATTTGACTGAATGAATGGGTTGGTACTGATTTACATTGGATTTTATCCTATAAACCGTATAGTTGTAGTTTTTATATTCTAATCACTTACTTTTTATACAACAATACAATGACACTATAATATTGAAAGTTTTGTGTGCTTTGTTATTTCGTTCTTTTATGAATCAAAGTTATTTGTGCCAAAATACACTAAATTTTCATTATTTGTTTGATCAAGTTTATATGTCCATCTTCTACTTCATATAAATATGTCCATCTTCGTCCTTGGTTAGTCATCTATCATCATTTTGCGTGTATTGGTCTATATTGCATTGTTGTGTGTGCCTTGGACATTTTTGATTCGTTTCGCAGCGTAGTAGGCACTTTTGCATTGGTTTGCGTGCCCATTACATGGTTGTCTAGATTTTGGTGGATTTGCGTCATTTTTTTTTCATTTCACGTGCATCATTGCATTTCATTCATTAGTGCATTTTGTTGCATTATTTGATGTGTTTGTATTACCCACTTATCAGATGCTGCTTAAGAGAGTGAGGACAACTACACAGACATCTAGTGCGTCCACGTCGTACAGTAGGTCTAGGTTTATATCCGTTACTGCCCAGAAGGTATTTGTGACTCAGTTTTCTTTACGCCCTATTTTAGTAGAGCGTGAGCTCATCTTGTCTGATCTTTCACTCGACCTTGATGTTATTTTCACTTCATGGGGATGGGAGTCTTTACTGATTGAATTATCTCCCCCGCCTAGTCTTCTGGTCTAGGAATTCTATGCGAATATTCATGATATTAGTGGATCGACTTTTTGGGGTTTTCTTCAGGGTAAGACCATTAAGATCACTCCTAATTTCATTTCGCGTCTTATTCGTATTCCCCGAGTTGTTCACCCTTTGTTTCCTTATTTGTCTGTTGACACCCTCCCATCGGACTCACTTGTCCGCTCGACTATGTTTAACAGTCCATTAGGAAGGGAGCTTACTACATTCCGTACTGGATCTCTTTTGACTAATAGACAGATTTTGTTGCACATTGTGTGCATGAATCTATGGCCGGTGTCCTATACATCTTTCCTGCCCATGGAAAAGGTTTAATTTTTTTATGCTTTATTACATGGCGACTCTATAGAACTTCCTACTTTTATATGCCATCAGATGTTATGCACTTTTTGGGTGACGGGTACTAGGGTCGATCTTCATTACACCTGCTTAATTCACCGTCCAGTAATGGCTTTCGAGGTTGCTTTTCCAGATGGGGATCCAAGGAGGGTTTCCTGTCCTATTGCCCATACTACAATTTCGTAAAGTAGATCTCATGCTTTGTCTGAGCTAGCCGACCCTATTGATGATTTGCTTTCTTTTGATCCCTCTGATATGCCACCATCTGGTTCTGATATTCATCCTTTTGCTACTGACATCCTTTCACATCCACTTCTGCTCAACCACCTACTGAATCTATTCCTCCATCTGCGTTTGTTCCCGTTGATTTTTTAGTCGGACTTATGGGACATATGTCTGTACTGATTGAGAAGTAGGCTCGTATGATGACGGAGATTACACAGCTGAGAGCCACCGCTGATCACTACACGGTAGAGTTTGCTACACTTTAAGGTGTTGTCGGCTATCTTCAACGTAGATTGCGTTGGATTAGTCGACCTTGGGATGATGGGGCTGCTTCTGATGAGATCTATGGTGGTGCTTCCGGTGATGATGATGCTACTTAGTTGCTTAGTTGCTTAGTTTTCCCTTGTCATTTGTGAGAAAAATGGGGAATAGTGTAGTCTGGGCTATGCTAGGCATTATCTTAGATCTCATGGTTTTGATTTGAATATTTTTTTCCCTAATGTATATGATATTTTGGTTAAACTTACATATTTTGTATTTGACTTTTCAAATGTATATGATTTGGTTTTCGTGTTAGCTAGATTAAGTTTTGATGTTTAGTGATATCAATCTAGTTATGGTGTGTTGGTTTATATTGATATTGCATCTTAATTTAGCTGGTATGTGGTTGGATTTATGAATAACTGTGTCAAATGCTTTTGTTCCGATTACTGTTTCATGTGTTTTTACACTTGATATTTGAGTTGTTCTTTTCAGGAAACGGGTTTAGACAAAGGAAAGACAAGCTCAAACGAGTCAATTGGTTTTGGGTAGATTAAGTTAAATCTATTTGATTTGTAATATGTGTTTTGTCAAAGAATATCAAATGGGGAGTTTGTTAGGATTTGAAATTGTTGGCAATCTTTTGACAAAACTATTGTTATAAAAGAGTTTAAAAGTCAAAGGGTCTAGTAGTAAGTTAGAAGTCCTAGGGTTCGAGTGTGGGACAAAGGAGTAAACGTCGTCGCAATTTTACTAGCCTATCGCCCAATTATTGCTCGAGCGGTAAAAATAGAAGTTACATCAACCGCTTATCGCTTGGACTTCACTCGAGCGAGACATCGTCACTCTCCTATTGCTGAGCTCTCGCTCGAGCGACAGTATTTTTCAAAAAAAATCTAATTCGCATTTTTCAAAGCTTTTATCCGGCCCATACTATCAAAAACCTCTTTGCCATATATATGGACGCCACTCATACGAAAATTACATGTTGAACATTGAGAGAAACATTGTTTTGCATCATCCATATCATTATCAGAATTCAACCATCATTTTGCTTTGATCATTGCTTTGAAAAACATCATCTTCACTTAAATCAAACACAAGAACACATACTTCCACAACATCTGTCAAAGTTTTGAAGATCGAGAAAGGTGACCGGAGTTTCTGGTCGGTGGAGAACAAGGTGTTCTCGTTAATCTACATGAGATAGACGAATTCAAAAGGCCGGGAATTGCTATAGGAGCGCGCAATTCAGGAGGATTTTGGTGATTACAATTAGGAGGTCAGAAAGTACCAGAGTTAGTCGAGTTTGATAGTAATGCAAGTTAATTCGTTTATAGTAAATTGTTACTAGGGCTGGACAAAACTCCTGAATCAAATCGGATCGAATCGAACTAAGCAGTTCATAAGAACTGAATCGAGAACTAATGAGTTGAGTTTGGTTCGGTTCTCGATTCTAGATCAAGAACCAAATAACCGAATAAGAATCGAATCTAAATAATTTTTTTTACTTTTTATATTGAATTAATCAAAAAAAAAAATTTCTAAACAAATTAACAATTAACTAATTTAGTGATTAATGTTACAACTTCCAAGCCAAGTCCATGCCTACCTAGCCCAAGCCAACCCAATTTCTAAATTCAATTTTTTGTTTTAATTTTTTGGCCCAATTATTAATTTCATTATTAACCCAAGATCTATGTCTTTTTAAGTTTTTGTCCTTCCTCTTCTAATTTCATACTTTCATTCGGTAAGCACATGTCCACTAACTTCAAATCATTTGATAAATTGAACATCTACATCTACGTGCCCAAATCGAAGCCCCCGATGTCAAGTCCGACTTTCCCTCTCCAAATGCTCATCGAAGCTACGAATGAACATGTCATTAGTTGTATTTATGTTGTGTTACTGTAAATGTTAAAAAAAATTAATTATGGTACGGAACCAAACATAACCGAATCGAACTGAATGAAATCGAACCCGAACGATCTTGTAATTATATTTGGATCCGAGGGTACCATTTATTAAATATCTAAAAATTTGGGGTCGGTTCAGTTCTGAACCCGACCATGTCCAACCTTAATTGTTACTGGTGTGGGCTCGAAGTTTTTACCCGTTACGGATTTTCTCCATTATCAATTTTCTATTGTTATTTATTTTTCAAGTATCTATTGAATGCGGTAATTCAACATAGGATGTTGTGCGTGTGAATTCATCTGAATTAATTAATAACTGTGACTTGTTGCAATCATTAATTGGTGAATTCAAATTCCACATAAATACTTGTTCACCCCCTCTAGGTGTTAATTGGGTCCTATCTCATTATTTCACAATGATTTGTGTTCCAAATTATATTCTAATGTTATACAAAGCCAAAATCATGCACTATATATAGTACCCAAATTTTAAATGAAAAATATATATAAAAAAAAGGAAGCAAATTTTCCCTGGATATCAATGGAGCTCGGGCGCCAAAGCTCGCGGTGGGCAGCACTCAAACACCCTTCGTCGCATTAGGCAAATGATGGACCAACACCTTGTTTTGGCACTCAAATGCTAAATCGATGTTCCAAATTCGATTTTGACACCCAATTGGGGCCTAGGAGTCCAAATGGAGCGCTTGTGCTCCCCATCTTTAACTCCTTTTTCAACCAAACAATAACAATACTAATCGAATTTGTCACATATTAACAAATCTCCACATTGACACAAATTTCAATATAAAAAATGAAAGTTCAAAATTCTCCACCTAGAGATGAGTTCCACTGCAAGGAATAAAACTAGGCTCTCCAATAGAGAAATTCATCAACCTCTTCCACAAAACCTAACAAAGGCAAACTCATCAATTCAATATCAATTGAATCCAAGCACTACTCAGCAGAATTATCTCAGGTATCAAAGTTGCTTGAATTATCACCACGAGCAACAAAATAACAAGTAATTCGACAATGATTACCAAGTAGGGCAGAAACATACCATGTAATAGTATCAATACAACTATCTCCTTTTGTAGAAGGTTCTTTGTTAGGCTTAATACATTCGACCACATTTAAAGTATAAGCAACTAAATCAATTTCATCGTACCTTTGTGGAGGCCTAATATCTCTAATAGGTTTGTCTCTAGCAACTGAATACTAAGGCACCGCTGGCAGTGGCGGCAAAGCGACATTATCCTTAACTTCAGAACTCGACTGAGATGTATTATTTGATGTAGACTCTAAACCAAACTCCTGTGATATTATACCAAACACAAACTCTATCTGAGTGTTTAACCTGTGTTGATTGGTACTGTAGAACCCTACAAGACATACAACTAGGATCTTTTATGTCCTTTCAACACAACATGAGCACCTTTACTAACCTTCAGAACTCCACATTCACCAATGTACTTGTACCTTTTTAAATCAAGAGTACTTAAGGAGATAAGATGTCTTTTCAAATTTGGAACATGTTTCAACTCATAAAGTGTCCTAACATTTCCGTTAAACATCCTAATTCTGACTCTTCCAATACCAGTTATTTTATAAGGTGCGTTATTACACATTGCCACAATACCCTTTGAAATAGTTTCATATGTTGAAAATGAATTGTGGTTAAGACGCAAATGAAAAGTGCAAGCTGTATCAATAATCAAATCCTCGTCGATTTGGAGTCTCCGTAAAAAACAAGCATGAGTTCTTCATCATTGTAGCAATCTTCTACAATGTTGGCATTACCCGAAAATTCTGATTGTTTTTCTTTTGATTTACAACAACTAATTTATCTCTATTGTGCAACTTATAACAATTCTTCTTAAAGTCCACTTCTTCTTACAGTAGTTACAAACTATATTACTACAATCAGATTTTGATCTGCCTCTCTCATAATCATCATGAATAGCAAGGCCTCTTCCTTAAGCCTCAGATCTAACAAGATGCTTCATTTTCTCCTTTGAGAATAGAGTATCATATACTTCATCTAGTGTTCTAACAGGCGTAAATCGTGGCTAGTCTTGGAGGTGAAACTTCAAACTTTACAAGCTTAAGCGAGCAGGCGAGGCTTAGACGTAAAAAAAACGTTTTCTTATTTTTAATATTATTTTAAATTTTTACTCATTTAAAAATCATTTAATAATTAAAATAATACATATCAAACATCTAAAATTACAAAAGACTATGTACTCAATAATTTCTACCATTAGTCAATTATATAATTTTTTAAGTTTTCGAAATGTTAAAATTAGAATTTTTTTTTCATAGTTTCAATTTTCAATTAGACAAGTCCTACTTGATAGATTTATAGAAATTTCATAAATACTTTTGGAATTTACAACAAAATAACGAGTCTTAAAATCATAACATAATATAGATAGAAACATAGCGTAAATCTTATTTAACTATTTAGATAAAGTCATTTTTAATTTTTGTACAAATAAAACCTTTTAAAAAACTGAAACTAAAGTCCAATGATTTTTTTTAATAATAATAATAATAAGCAAAAGTCAAATAAAAGACTTTTAGAAAAAGGAAAAAAAAACTAATAAAGCGTACCTAGGAAAGATGAAAGAGATGAAGGAAAAAGCTCAGCCATTTAGAAATTGAAAAAAAAAAACATCTAGGTGAAAACGACGTGTTCTGTCTGATCTTCGAGCTTAGGAGATGCCTAGACGAGCTTTTTGAAACACTAACTTCATCAATTGTAAGAGTATTTGTATAAGATCGTATCTATAAAATACATATATGAAGTGGACAATGAACAAAACAAAACCAGCCCCAATCTTCTTCATTGTAGTTAACCTCCAAAGTCTCTAAATCAGGGACAATTTTTTTAAAGACAACAATGTGTTTTTCAAGTGATGTACCTTATGTCATGTGATGAGAATACAAATACTTCTTCAGATGTAATTTGCTGGTTAGATTTTTTTTTCAAGCATAATTGTTCCAACTTCAACCATAATGTATTGACAGTTTTCTCCTTCAAAACGTCATAAAGAAGATGAAAATGAATATGTGATAGAGCATTCCCATCTTTACCTTGTTTTTCCTCCAATGACCAATTTATGGGCATCTTGTCAAATCCCAACAAAGTATCTTCCAAATCCATTTGAGCGAGCAACGCTCACATTTTCACTGGCTATAACGAAAATCTCATGTTTCAATCCAAAAGCGGAATATGATACTTCACAGTTGCATCAAAGAAACCAAACATCTCTCTAATATTACTTATTAGGAAATTGACAACAAGAACTGATGGCGATATGAAGATAGTAATCACAACACAAGAATAAAAAAAAATTAACAAGAGAACACCAAAGGCAGAGGAGAAGAATTTTAATAAAAAGCACATAAAATACGATTATTTGTGTTCCAAATTGTATTCTACTCTAATACAAATCCAAAGCCACGTGGACTATATGTAGGATCCAAAAGAATATGTTTTAGATGAAAAGATGATCAAAAACCGCGTCAGAAGAAGGAAACAATTTTTTTCCCGAATATCGCATGCGCTCGAGCACCAAAGTTCGCACCAAGCTAGTAGCGGGCAGCGTTCAAGTGCCCTTTCTCATGCCAATAAAGTTGTGGACCATCACCTTGTTTGGTGCCTAGATGCTGAATCTCTGTTTCAAATCCAATTTTGACACACAGTTGGCTTCTAGACGCTCGAATGGAACACTTGGGCGCCCTATCTCTACCCCAAACATTCTTTACTCATATTTTGACCTCTTTAGCTCCTTCTTCAACCAAAAAAATCAATGCCAACCGAATTTGGGTCACATATTAACACGTTTGACTATCACTGTAGACCGCGTCTGACTATCATTGTACTGTGTAGAGATTACCAAAGATACATAAAAACCAAAGCCTGAGATTATACAGTTCTTTATGCGATTCATGAGTCTGATCACAATGATGGTGATTTATTAAACTTCAGCCGCAGATTTGGGTGTTGTATAATGGGGAAAGTTTCTCTAAAATTTTATCTATGAGAATATACACTTGTAAAAACCATCACCAATCTTCTTCCTGGTGATAATGTCCTGGAAAATGACATTATGAGATGAAAAATGGCAAGGCAATTCAAAGAGTTTGTGATTCTTTCAACAGATAAGAGATGACAAGGAAAGGAAGGAACATAAAGAGCAACTGACTCTACATTTTTTGAAATCAACT
>CAIGRO010203081.1:0-10839 GCA_903798355.1 Fraxinus baroniana
GGGTCCTAGCAGCTTATGATGATACTGAACCAAGTATAAATAAAATTATAAAAGTAATGAATCATATAGATAAGAGCTTAAAACGAGAAAGTAAAGGTAACGAAGAAGATAGATCAAATGTTTGCGTCAACCATTCAAAAAGCGGTATTCCACTTAAAGTTGCATTGTCTCACTAATATTTATTTTATTTTTCTTCTCGTCATATATTTGTTTTTCTCTCCCTCGAGAGAGAGCATCCATCTCTCGAGCCATATCCTGAAAAAGCTAAAATTTCATATATCCGACCATTGAGTAAATTTTGAATGTCGGAGAATTTTCTGTATGTAAATCTAGCAAACCATCAAATTCTTTAATCTACTGAAGATATTAGTGTTCTTTTCTGAAAATGAACAAAGCACTACAATAAGCTCTAATCAAACAAAGTGTTGAACAAGTTTTTGATGGACATTTCTTGACCGAATTAAACTCATTAAGATAGAACCTAATCTGGAAGGGAAAAAAAATACTAATTGTATATTATATCAAGAAAACAGAACCGTATACATACAGCAATTATAAGTCAAAATGAAATAATAAAAAAAATTATCTTTTGGGGAGTTGGATAAATTATTATTATTGGGTGGCGGCATTTTCAAGTCCAATCAATCAACCCATAAATCTTATCTCAAATTCTTAATAATAATGAAAAAAGAGGAAGATTATTTTCTTTGTTGGCTGCTATTGAAATTTAATCTGTTGATTAATGTAGTTTGTGCTTTTCCATTAGCAAAACAATGTTAAGAANAATAATAATGAAAAAAGAGGAAGATTATTTTCTTTGTTGGCTGCTATTGAAATTTAATCTGTTGATTAATGTAGTTTGTGCTTTTCCATTAGCAAAACAATGTTAAGAAACAAAATTGTAGAACAAGTTTTACTGAATTTTCAAGCCTTAAAATTAATCCAGAAAATGAATAAATATAAAAAGGTGTTGGTTGATTGGTTGGCGATAAGTTTGCCAAGAATTTTGTTGGGACTTGTAAGAATGTTGCTTAGAGAGGAAACTCAAATTGATCAGATTAAAAATTAACTGATTTCTGGCAAGAATCAACAAGCAGACATTATACTAAAAACCTATTGGAGTTGCTTCGATCTTGGATGAGCAGAACAGGATTCATGCTAATTTATTTATCCAGATGTCAGTACAAGAAACTAAAAGGAATTTTCTAGTAATAGTTAACCAATGGGGAAATGACAGTTGACGGTCGACCGACAGGAAAATCTTTTATTTCAAACTCAGAGCATTTATAAGATCAAATTACAACAACAAAAACAGCAGATAAGAACACATCTTAAATGGTTCCCCTAAAATTGAGAGGTAATTCTTTATTCTTTTCACTGCTAAAAATTCCTCTCTCTAAAATCCATTCTTCAATCATTACTTGAGAATTCACAGCCTGATCTGTAGGCACAAGGTGCCCAGCGTTCATAACCACGACATGGCTCAAATTTGCCCATTTCTGCACATACCCAGCTAGCTTCCCATCAACCCTCCAAACCTTCCTCTCCGCCTCCAAAAACTTCGTGATACCTTCCCACTTCATCTTCTTCATCCAAGCCTCGGTTGACACCACACCATCTCTCAAATCACATTGTCCCTGATATAGTAAAACTTTTGTATTCTTAACCAACAACTCCACCATATACCTCACACTCTTCATCACATCCTCGTACAATACTGCATCCACCACATCGCTGCACACCTCGTAAACCATGTTTTCATCGACTCCAAGTGCCTTTTTCACTTCCACATTATTTAAAAACACTCCCACTAAATCATCTTGGTAAGGAATTAACCTTCTGAAGTCATATAAAGTGGCTAAACCAGTCATATTTGTCAACGTGTTCAAGACTCGAGTTCTTGCATTTGTTGCCTCACTCCAATTACCATTTCTAGTTAATCCAACAGCATCAGATTGAAGTTTCTCCAAAAGGACCTTTTGCTTTTTATTGATCAGACCTAAATTGTAAGCATTTATAGCATGAGTAGCCACTTGAATCTCTGGATCAGTCAATCCATTTCCTATAGCAACACCACCCAAATTCACCTTTTTTTCTTTAGGCAACTGGGCATTCTTCTTTAGTATATAATATCCAAGTGCTGGAAGATATTTTCCAGCATAACTCTCACCAGTAATAAAAATTGGCCTAGTTTTGAACGATTTGTCCAAGGCAATAAATTTCTTAATTGCAATAATAAGATGCTTAGCAACATCGTGTTGGTTTCTTGGAATTTCTTGAGGTGAAGCAGCTATGCTAAATCCAGTTCCAATAGGACTATCAAGAAAAAGCAAGCCAAATATTCGATTCCAAGAACCTGGATTGGCTTCAAGTGAGAGCAGTGGAGACACGCGCCACGGACCGAGTTCGTATAAGTTGGCTAGCATGGAGGAGCAACCAGGGCCACCTTGGAGCCAAATGACGATTGGCGATTGGGAGAGTGATGTCTTGTGGTTGGAATTTTGGGCTTCATAGAATGCGTAGAAAATGGCAGAACCAGAGGTGGAGTTCACTTCGAGATAGCCTGATTTGGTGGGGAGGGCCTCTTTGGGATAGGAAGCGGAGATGGCAACGGCGGCAGCGGACGGTGGCGGTGTGGAGGCGAGGAAGTGGAAGAGGGCAATGAGGAAGAGGAGTTTAAAGAAAGGTTGTAGAGATTCCATTAGGTGAGCTTGACCTGTATGTCCGTGTTTGTGTTCCTCGGAACGGCCCTTTTTCTTTTTTCAACCTTTTGCGATTCCTGAATCCTGTTTGAGCTCATGTGCGCATTTGAAAATTAAGAAAAAGCCCTAAATATGTATATAATGTTATTTTATTGAAAAATGTATAGTTAAAAAAATATATATAAAAATATATTTTGAAAATAATGGAATAAACGTGTAGATATTTTGTTCTATTAACATAGGATTCCATTAAAAAAGGTATAAACTTTTAATCCCATCTAATAAAAATAAAAATAAATTGTCATCTAATGCCACTGCAGCCAAGAGAAGAAGCAAAATGCATGCCGCTAAAGCACCTAACCAAGAGAGCATTCATCATTTTCTATTAAAAATCCCATTCAATAACTCAAGAAAGATCCATACAAATATAACTTTCTTATAGCTATAAGAACGATGAAAATGATTTCCATTGATCGCCGAATCGGCTTTAACCTTAAGGTGTACACCAGTCAGCGTTATAAGATTTTACACAATAACGTAAATAGGAAGACAAAAATTAACGGATAATGCATCTTGTGATCGATGCCAGGACAATCACTCCCTTCAAATACTATATTATACAATTCCTCAGACCTTGAATACAAAAACATTTGAACACAATAAATTTGGCCTACATGTTCCCCACCCTCTCTTGGTCACACAAAACTGTCTAATAAACAAACAATATCTATACACAGGAAGATGTAACCCTATCGGAATATCACAGAGTCTGCATTAACCATATAAAAGGAATCAGCACAAGAGATTGAGCAAGGGAGAATAGAAGCAAAAGCTATAGTAAATGAATGTTTTACAATCGACAATTATTCCGCCTAAAGTGGCAGGAAAACTAAATTAGGGAAACCTACAGGTAATTCTCTGCATTGCTACAGCGCTGTACAGTATCCTCCCAGTATCAAGGGGTATTCATTTGAAATTCCCCTCTGCATCCTTGCCAGCTCATTTTCGTCAAGCTCTCTATTGAAAGTTGTGATAGTCATGGCCAATTCTTCCACAGCACAAGTGCTAGCTAGTGAATTACACGGATAGCTTTCCAGAAATAACTCTCAGGATCCATTCACAGCCATTTCCGGTGAGGACTTAGGTGGTAGCATTGAACAGTCATCACTCCGCTGCCTATTCTCTGGGTAATCATGCAAACTATCAGAAAAGTTTCTAGGAGAAGCTTCTTCATCCTTTGCATGGGATTTCGCATCTGCATTTCCATTATCATCAGATGACCTCGTAGAACCCTTCACATCACAATCTGGTTCGATAGTGTTCTTGTTTGCATCCAACTGAGGACTGTCAGTTCCAGTATCAGTTGTTTTCTTACTTGGTAGTACTGCCTGACTTAGGGTAGAGCATAAGGCAGCAAATACACCTTCTCTTGGTTTTGTGCCTTTTGGTGACTGCAGCAACCTTTTTGGCTCAGGCTCCTCCTTTGAAACTAATTTGCGTTTTAACCGGAACTCAGCCAGCCCTTCATCTTCATCAGATATATCAGACAGTTTTTTAGGTGGTGGCTTGTAATCCTCATCATCCTCATCATCTTCATAGTCAACAAGTCCACTAGACCTTCATACATAGATAAAATTGATTTATAAGTACCTAAGGTGATGAAAAATAAATTTACAATTAATGAAATTAATACCGCAGTGAAGGGAAGTTCAGAGCAGATCCATTAGCCAAGACAGGCTGAGATTGCACTCTGTTAGAGCTGGCAGCTGATGCAGAATTTTCTTCATCACTAATTAAAATGCAGAATTGGTCATTACGTGGTATTCGTAATTTGAGATCCACCATTAGTCCATTATACATTCCACAACTACAAGCAAAGACAAACCTGTCCTCGTTAAAATAATCTTCTTCCTCTCTCTCCAAAGCTCGCTCATCTATCCGTTTCCTCTGGTCTAACAAACTAACAGTGCTTCTCGTTCCGGCACTCTCTAGGGACTGCAATTCATTCATCGTGATCTAAACACAGAGAAGTCCAAATGCCATAACAACCCATAAAAGATAAAATAAATACCTGCTCGTATTTAACTTTTAGAGCTTGAATGGAAGACAAGTTCTCAAGTTTGACCAACTGATCCCAGAATGAATCAACTATATATCTAAGTAATATCTTCAAGTTCTCCTGTGAAACACGTTTCAAGAAACAAATTGGTAAAATATAGCTAAATGCATCTGTCATGCAATCTAAGGGACATCTGAAAGGGATAACCACCTTTCGGATATATTCAAATAGTTCAAGTACGGCAGAGTTCAGAAGATTGTATCTATCACCATTAGCAACAAATGCATCTACAATGGGTTTGAAAAGGTTGTTCTTCACAATGTGATCCATAAGATGCTCATCCTGCAATACATCGCCAACAAACAAAAAAGAAATTGAGAACCAAGCTTACCATAGGACAGCTAAATTGAAAACAAAATGTTTCACAAGAGTTATTCATGAAAGCACACAATTTCAAGGAAAGGAGACAATGAGCATGAGCACATGAATACCAAAATTGATTCACATATAAAATAGCAGGTCAAAATACTTCACATGACCAAAGCACCACTTTTCTTAAATGCCCATTTTTCTTCCTACGGGTATCAGATACATAGAAAAATAAGATAATGCAAATTGGAGATACTTAATATCAATTGGGAAAGCATTATCCTTGAGGATTATAAATTACAATCTCAAATGGAGCAAATAGAGGAGTAAAGAGGGAAGATTTGCCAATTTATGATCAAGTGTGCACCAATAATATAATAGGATAAAAACTTCATCAAATGGTTTTTAAAAAAATAAAAAAGAGGAACGAAAACAGTGTTTCATTTTAATTTATCCAGACGAGAACAGTTTAAATGTAGACTTCAGTTTACCTCAACGATATTAATCTCTCGAGTTTTTCAAAAGATAAAACAAAGAACTTACACTGCGAGAAATAAGAGTCTTCATGAATCTAACAGCTGCAACTACAAGATACTTTTCCCGTCTTCTTGTCAGATATAAAACCTTATCGATCACGTTATCAAGTAAAAAATTACATCTGCAGAACAACATGGAGCTCAAATTCAAAATGAACTCTGATGCATATCACAGCTAAAAAAAGGTTGAACGAAGGGTGCTATGAAAATTACTTTATTCTATAAGGAATCCTTGAGGATTATAAATTACAATCTCAAATGGAGCAAATAGAGGAGTAAAGAGGGAAGATTTGCCAATTTATGATCAAGTGTGCACCAATAATATAATAGGATAAAAACTTCATCAAATGGTTTTTAAAAAAATAAAAAATAAAAAAGAGGAACGAAAACAGTGTTTCATTTTAATTTATCCAGACGAGAACAGTTTAAATGTAGACTTCAGTTTACCTCAACGATATTAATCTCTCTAGAGTTTTTCTAAAGATAAAACAATGAACTTACACTGCGAGAAATAAGAGTCTTCACGAATCTAACAGCTGCAACTACAAGATACTTTTCCCGTCTTCTTGTCAGATATAAAACCTTATCGATCACGTTATCAAGTAAAAAGTTACATCTGCAGAACAACATGGAGCTCAAATTCAAAATGAACTCTGATGCATATCACAGCTAAAAAAAGGTTGAACGAAGGGTGCTATGAAAATTACTTTATTCTATAAGGATGGTGCAAAACACAGAAGCATAGAAGATCGCAAACGTTCAATAGTATTTCAGGCTTCACTCCACTTTGATTCCCATTTCCTCCATCTGAGCTCACAAACTTACTGCCTGTTTGAGCAGTATCATTTGGTGGGCATGATGATGTTATAGCATCTATTAATTGACCCAAGTGCTTCTCATAGAAAATTTCAACAATAGCATCTCTCTGTAACAAAAGTAAAATTATCACATGAATGACAAGGACAGCATAAATTTGTAACTATGATAACAAATATAATGCCAATAACGTCCTCACATGCAAAGAAAAATCTACTTCATTCCAAATATCACGAACATGTAAAGCCACATAGATGATCTTAAGTCCATATGCTTCTGTAGAGATAGTAAACCTAAAATGGCCAGCACTTTTTGCAGCAACATTGAAAAATATAGCAAAGCAAACTGGAAAAAGAACCTATGAACTCAAAACCAAGGTTTAATACCCATGGGAATATGCAATGAAATACAAAGGCAAGGATGCACCGTGGTGCTTAATAGCCTTTTGGTCTTAATTTTTGTTTAATTTGAGTCATGACCAAACAAGCTTGCTAGTTAGCTGCCACGGCCCTTTCTTGGGATATCAGTAGAACAGGAAACAAAACAAAACATGACTCTCATCGTGAGAATAATAACGAAAGGCAAAACCTCTGAAGAAAATATTATAAATTAAACAAAAAAGTACAAGTAAAGCACCTGTGACGCTGATGTATATGAATCCAAAAGACTGCGAAGGATTTCAAGAAATTGGCAGTGCATATCATCTCCAAAATCTGTTAGCATATTTTTCACCTGCAAATTAAGGATTCACTCTAACTAATATTTTCAGCATATAGATGTGTTTATAGCAGTACGTACAGCATTCCACCCTAGACCCCACACACACACACACACACACACACACACAGAGCCCCAAAATTTTAAGCAGGCTGCTATTTTAATCCTTTCAAATAAGAGAGATGATGTTATATTTCCACAAAAGATACTGCAATGAAAACATATAAGTGCTATTGTGATTTCCCCTCACCAACATAACCACTCGCATCCCATTCTTCCTGCCCCCAAAAAGAAAGGTAGAAAGGTTGCAGAGATTAACATGAAAAGCTTGGAACTTAATTTTCAAGGCCATGGTTTTTCCCATCATGTCATCTATATGAATATGATCTAAACATAGGAAACACAGGCACTTCACCCTGCCAAAATGTCCTACATTGGCTACATGTCAGGTGCATTGGGAAAGCAGCAAAATAATGTTTCCAATCTTCTAACTTCACCAGAATATGCTGGGGACTTAAGGGATGTGCTAACAAATTTTCTCAAGTACACACTCGTACAGACAAGGATTACTTTTGGGATCCAAATGTAATTGTAAAGAGAAATTGGTTACCTATAACATGACCAACTGTTCAGATGACAACCAAAATTGGATACATGTATAAATAGGTAAGAAAAAGCAACAGAAAAGAGAGGGTTTGTCTACACTACAACTAAAGCACATTTGATGACCTCCATATTTGAGCCACCTATAATGCACTTTATTGAAATCCATCAACTGTTATGTTTTCACATAATAAATAATAAAGTTAAAAGATCACCAACTTAATGTTTTGGTTTTCTTATTCTTAGAATTCAGTTCAACTGAGATAATCTCTCAAGGTTTTCAATATTATGAATTACATGAAAAAATAGGATTATTTAAAAAAAATTATGCAATGTATCTTACTGTTGAATCCTACTTTTTGGAAGATGTTGTTGCATATCCAGGTCATGTCGTGTTCATGCCCGTAACCATGACATTGGTTCCACATTAGATCTAAACATTAACTCAAAATTCAAGAGTTTTCCTAACGAATCTCGTGACAGCCTCAAGTTTGCAACTAATTCCACTGATACTAAGAAAGCAATTTATACAGCCATTACAGGCAACAAAAAGCTGTTGTAAACTCCGGGATATAAAGAACCCTATATTGCTCACCAGAAGTCCAAAAAGAACACCTTGCCTAGTTACATAAGAACGCAAAATACTGGGATCCTGATTCAGAAAAAGAATGAGAATGTCTGTCCTGCATCCATTACAACAAATTAATGTGAACATTTTAAATACTCTGGCCAGAAAAAACTAGTGAAGATAAAATCTTTTAAATGTTTATACTAAAAACTTCGAATTATTTTATTACCCAGTCAACACAAGCTTTTTGTCATCACTCTGCAAAACGTCAGCTATGATGTCAAATATGCCTTCATTGACAAGATCCCTACAAGCATAAAAATACTTCCAGTAATAAAGTAAAGCACATAGATAACATCAATTCATGCATACAAGACTTATTTTTACATTTCTTCTCAGGCAAAAAATTTGAACTTGTAGAACAAGTTAAAAATCAATTTCTAAGTTCGGAAAAGATGAAACAATGCTGTAATTGATATTAAATTTTATACCAGAAAGAGCAAAATGGAAGTTATGACTTTAACATACCTAAATAGCCGGAGCTGCTGAACCATCTGCAAGCTTTTGCTTAAGGTACAAAACTCATGCAAGAAGTGTATCTATTACAATCACAAAATAATAAATTCAATAAGACAGCGAACAGCCACCCACCCCCTAAAAATTCTTATGTAGCAATGCCACGGACAAGTGAACAGGTATCAGATACATAGATTAAAATTCTATAAAATTATGAATTCATATTGTGTCTTTATTTTTATACTTCTTATTTTCAATAAAACTATTCTATTTTTAGCTTGACTAATTTTTTTTTGAATTAGAATGGTTATTTTGTGACTTAGAACAAGGGTTGTACTATTTATAACTAGTTCCAATTCAAGAAAAATAACATTTTAATCCAAATGTTTTAATAGTTAAAACTTTTTTAAATTTATAAGCATGTAATACCATATTTTATCTCACACTTAGCATTGCATGGGAACAATTTAAAACTACTAAATATTGATCATTAGACACATTAATTTAGGTTAGAGCTAATTTGGTGTCAAGAAAAATAAAACCAATATTATACACAAAAAGATCAAAAGTAGTAGTTACTAAACATTAAAATCATTAATATTGGGTGGAAGAAAGTTAGTTCTTAAGAAGTTGATTGTTTATTAATGATTAATAACTCAATAAATATTAAACGAAGCTGATTGGCTGTGATTTTAGGGCACAAATGAAACACTGGCAGCCTGACAGTTTGGTTGTTGGAATAATTAATGATATATGTCAAAATAAATTAGAGTTGCAGTACTTTGTTGCTGAGCCAACCAATGTCATTGTTTGATGGTCAATATCGTGTAACTTATCCTAGAAATTACATAACTAACAAATTCAAGATCCAACTACAGGGGTGAAAATTGGGCAAAGATGATATGTGGCTCATAATTTGAATCCCCAAGATTTGAGCATTCATATCTGACGCCGCCAACACCAAACATATGAACTTAGAAGAAATGCGTAAGAGGTATTCAAGGATCAATGTTTACCAAAGTTTTTTTTGATTCTGCAGAAGTGGTAGGACACTTCAACCGTGCAAACAATTCCTGAATGAAGGTGCTGTCATCTTTCAACGATGAAACAACCTACAGAAAGCAACAGAATCAGGATGGAGATAAAATATAGATGTTTAAGAGTTGAACCAACTCGGACAGTATCATACGGTTGCATTATTTGAATAGATTATAGAATTAAGACTTGCAACGGTGGCCTCATCCAATGCTCTTGGCAATATGACATCCTGCCAGAGGCAATACAAAGAATAAGTTTCATTTAGAATACAAGTTATGTACAACAAGATCCACTTCAAAGCATCGAAAGCATCACCTTCAGATAACCGATTCTGTAAGTTTGATGTATCTTGGAAAGGACTAAAGGGTCTTTAATAGGTATGGCCTGAAATATGCCACAGAGAATTAGGAATGAATAAAAATATGACATGCACATAAGGCAACTCATTCAGCACGTCCTTCAATAACATTTCCACAAGCAGGCGTTCTCTCTCTCCTTTTCTTTTTCTTTTTCCAATAAAGGGGAGGGGATGTTCAGAAGAATGTACCTCCTTGAACACCACATGCTCATTTAAAAAACTGCGATGATGAACATGAGGTACCTCGGGATCAACTGCAAGTAAAATGTAAAGAAATTCATCATTACATTCAGAGAGAAGTACCCAGCTGACATATCCGATACAATGAACAAATCAAGTAATAATACTCTGTTAATCCAAATAGGTATTCAATTAAGATAGAACAATGATCTACATGTGAAGATCAATACAATCAACAATTATGGGAACGAGACCAGAAGCCTTAATGCCCATTAAAAGAAAAAGCTCCCTAGGACAATAGGCATTTACCAGATTTATGATTATCAATACAATCAAAATTTATGGGAATGAAACCAGAAGCCTTCCTGTCCATTAAT
>CAIGRO010203199.1:0-12389 GCA_903798355.1 Fraxinus baroniana
TGTTGAAGGTGGAAAGAGACCTTATAGACCCAGCTCGAACTCAAATGTGGGAAAGCGTTACTCTCAGAATAGGGGAGGAACCTATCAAGGCAACCACTAGAGTAACTTGCAGGGAAACTTTCAAAATGGCCGTCAAGGAAACTATTACGGCAGCAATAGTAACAACTGGAACTAAGGAAAAGCAAAGGAGGGCAGATTTGATGACAGTCTAAAATTGAAGTGCTTTTTATGTAAAGGACCCCATCGGGTGGCGGAGTGTCCTAAAAAACGGATGGTGAATGCATACTGTCAACTAGCAATTGGTGGTTCGAGTTCAAAACAAAATACCCCACAAGCTAGCTGTTATGGTGACACCGATTCCGAAGGAGGTGAGGATGTAGTTGGTGCATTCTCACATCGGTGCAATACACTATCGCACCGAGCTACAAAAATGGATGAAGTTCCCTCGACAGAGTTGAAGATGGAAGAATCAAACACTCGTAATTGTAGGACGAAATGCCTAATGTACATTGATGTGAGGATCAATGGGAAGTCAATCGTGGCTATGATAGATACCAGTACTACCCACAATTACCTCGCAAGTACCAAAGTAGAGCGGCTCAGACTTGCTCTAGAAAGAGGTAAGGGGAAAGTTAAAGCAATCAACTCCGCTGCTCAACCTATAGCGGGAGTAGCAAAATCAGTATCAATCAAAGTAGGTCCTTTCGAAGGGATGACGAATTTGTCGACAGTTCAGATGGATGATTTCAAGCTCGTTCTGGGATTGAAATTTTTTTAGGATACAAGAACAACAGTGTTGCTACATTTCGACTCGTTAATAATGATGGGTGGTAAACCATGCATTATCCCCACATAGGTTGGAAAAACAGGCGAGAAGGGTATCTCGGTCATGCAATTTAGTAAGGGTTTCAAGAGGAATGGACCCTCATTTTTGTGCATTCTTTTAGTAAAGGAGATCGAATAGACAATCGGCTCTATTCCAAAACCTATCACAAGGCTTAAGGAATTCGAGGACATCATTCCAGATGAGTTACTAAGGAAATTGCCACCAAAGAGGGCAATTGATCGGGAGATTGAACTTGTTTAGGGTGTCAAACCTCCCACCAAGGCACCATACCGTATGGCTCATCCGAAACTTGAAGAGCTTCAAAAATAAGTGAGAGAAGTGGGACTATCGTGGAGCGCACTTTTGCACTACTACAACGTGCATACTACTTGCCTCAAAGGCGGGACGACATTGCAAGTTATGTGAAAACTTGTCTTATTCGTCAGTAAGATATGACAGATCATCAGAAAAATACAGGCTTACTGGAGCCTCTTTCCGTCTTGAATAGACCAATCGAGAGTGGATCGATGGACTACATTGGTGGATTGCCAAAAGTTGGAGATTTTGGCACTATCATCGTCGGGGTGGACCATTTATCTAAAGATGCAACTTTCACCATAGTGTCCAAGTATGTATCAGCCGAAGAGACAGCTCAACTCTTCTTCAAACATATTGTTAAATACTGGGAACTGCCTAAGGACATCGTCAGTGATCGGGATTCTTGATTTACTGGCATACTTTGGATAGAGTTGTTCGAACTTCTTGGTTCAACTTTGAACATAAATTCTAGTTTTTACCCACAATCTAACGGACAGACGGAGCTCCTCAATTCTATGCTGGAAGACTATTTTCAGCACATTATCTCTGATTCGCATAAAATTTAGGTAAAACTTTCGGATGTGTTTCAATGCTCAAGAGAGCTCTTCTCTCAATAAGAGTCCTTTTGAGATTACTACTGGCCAACAACCATTACTCCTCCATACTAAATGTCCAAAAGAGCTCTTCCACCAATAAGAGTCCTTTTGAGATTGCTACTGGCCAACAACCGTTACTCCCTCATACTGTGGATATCGCTAAAAAACGATACAAAAAGTCTGTAGATCTGAAGCGACCTGCACTTAAATTAAAGAGATCTGAAAAGAATGTTGCTGAAGAGATTCTTGGCCACCGAACTATTCGAGCCTCTAGAAAATATCTTCAAGAATACTTGGTCAAATGGAGCGGATGCAACAACGAGTAGAATAATTGGGCAAGCGAAGAAGACCTTGAATCCTTCAATCCATTAATTGAAGAATATCATTCATTGATGTTTCCGATAACGTCGCCAAAACAAATGGGAGAGAATGTCACGGACCGCAGCTTTACCTAAGCCCCGTGACCTTATAGCAGTCGCAGTTTGCCCAACTTCGGTCGTACATTGTAAATATTCTATTTAAATTGTAAAATAGTTGAAATTAGAAAATTTTAGTATGATTCTAGAGACTTTAGACGCCTACTCCTGTCACTTGGGTTTTTGTTCCGAAATCTATTATAGGGGGTATTAGTCTTTCAAACATTTTCAAACTTTCTAGTGTTCACCCCTTGCACTAGCAATTGTAATTTCCTGCTTTCGTCTATTGTAATGTTCAGCTTTCAAGCAATCAATGATCAAGTTTATTTCAATGCAGTTCAATTTCATGTTATAAGCTTTCTTTAAATTTTGATCAAATTTACTTTCGTCCCGAAATGATCTAGAGAAGGCGGAAGGTAGTCTAGCGGAGCAAACTACGGCCGCACTGTGTCCCTTTCTGTGCTAAGAAGAAATGTGACCCGTGAAGCCCTGCCCCGCCCTAGAAAGGGCGGGGCGGGATAGGGGAGTGGCAGGGCGAGGGTGCCTCGCCCCGTTGCCATCTCTAATTTCAAATGAAACACCATAGTAGAAAAAATGTATGAAATTTGGAATTATTGGGGATCTTGAGTTAAAACTAATTATTGTAGAAATTTTATTCCATGTGTACGTGAAATAACTTGAAAGATTAATATTTCAACATATTAAATTTTGAAGCCATGCACATTAATTTTTCCTCTTTAATGTATGTATGTGTGTACCCTTTTGTGTTCTTACATGTATTATAAGAAAAAAACAATACAAGTTATAAAAGTAGAAAATATTCTACCGATAAATTAATAAATTATTCATTTATTGATAAATTAATAATCATTCTAAAATAATATCTTTTATTATTTTATAGAGATTTTATTGTACTTATAAGTAAAAATCACTTATAAGATAAAAAATCTCTTTTATGTAAAAATTTGTTTATAAAGTAAAAAATAAAAATCAACTTATAATTATAAAATTTACTACGAAGTAAATTTTAAGTATATATTTAACTTTAAATATTAACTTATATGTAAAAAAAATTACTTATGAGTAAAAAATTTAATTTAAATTGAAAATTACACTAAAGGGCGTATATGTAATTTTGTTCTTTTAAAAAAGTTTCGGAATCGGTCGATAATAAACTCTCAAATATGAATTGGATTGTTTTAAAAAAATGCTACTAAAACTATTCAAAATCAGTACTTCAAAAAAGGGCCATAATCTGTACCCTAAAACTCCCAAGCTGGCTTAAAGCATCTTTCTCGATAAGCTCACCTTAAATTAGAAAGTGTGTTAATTTTTCATTGAATGAAGGGAATCGAGATAAATATTAGGGTCCATTTTGATTGTAAGAGTGAAAAATGGATGGAAAGAAAATGAATTCTAAGGAATTGAATTGTCTATAAATTGTTTTACTGGGAATTGTAATTAATTGTGTTTGATTGGTATAATTTTTCAACTAGTCTGTTCGACTTTGTTTTTCATGAAAATTGTCAATGAAAGGGATAAAATTTGTTTAGATTGCCAAAAAGTTTATAAAAAAAATCCGATTTTTTTTTTGTTTTTTTTAGCTCTGTTTTTCATGCAAATTGTCAATTAAATGAATAGATTTTTTTTAGCATTGGGTTTGGAATTTGTTGCCTAAAAAAATGTTGGAAAATCAAAAACCATCAAAACCAAAAGAAAACAAATTCATCAATTACCTTGAAAAGGAGGCGCGTGGCTGCATAGGGGGAAAATTGTTGCTTTCAAACATTGCAAATTGCAAAAAGGTTGGAAAAGGAAAACATTTGCACAACTTCCATGGAAAACTAAGCCCATCAAACGGGCCTTAGAGGTCTAGATGTGGTGGGAGACTAGAAGGTTTAAACCTCAAAGTAACACTTGGTCCACCTCATATTACAAGAAAATGGAGATTAGTGACTCACAATTGAGTTCATAGGATACTAATTTAAGATTGAAGAGCAGTGACAATTGCCCTATGAAGAGCCCTATGAAGACTCGCTTTCGCTATGGTTCCAATGGATTCCCTTAACCAAGCCACTACATATGAGCCATCGACTCATCCTTCAACAGGCATGTGGTCAAGGATTTGGCTCCTCATACTGCGTGGGAGCTTGTCAGTAATTTAACAGGAGTTAAGCTTTTATTGACAACTCATCCGTAAAGTTGTTATAAAACATCTATTTCATAGTTGTTAATGTTGGACACCAAATGATGTGTTGCTACATGTTGAAAATCCATGTCCATGTTGGAATAGGCTTTAACAATATTTCTTGTAGAATTTTGAGAATGATGCTTCCATTCTATGTTCCATGTAATGTAATAGTAACTATATTCAATTTGCTAAAAGATGCCAATTGTGTAGAAAATTCTCTTTTTTCTTTCTCCTATTTTCATTTCTATATCATCAATTACTTGACATGTTCTCTTGACATAGAGAGCTAGCAAAAAGAGAAAGAGGGCTGCTCGGCACTCATAAACTAAATAAAAAGAAGGCAAAAGCTCATAATACTTCTCTTCATTAACTTAGCATCAGGCTGCATGAGTATTTATTTTTTGTTAACCCACTGTAATGTGTGATATTGAGTGTTTAGTGGTTTATTCTTTGTTCATGAATGCTCTTTTGGTTCCTTGCTTAAAGGCTCGAGTGAAAATTGAAGTTGAAGATGATGACATCTATACCGTGTTCAAGTTGCTAATATTAGTGTTTGAGTGGCTTGTGCGTAGTCGAATTGAGGTAATGAGGCCAGTGCGCTCGTCATATGTTGAATAAGAAGACTCTGACCCAGTCGAATAGTGGTAATAGGATCTAGTTGCTTGTTCTCTAGGAAAATATGATGTAATAAAGCAATGTAATCTAGTCAAGTTACAGGTATTGATGGTCAATATGGTTCGTTCACTTGGACAATTTGTCAGGTTACAAGTATTTGGCTTCGAGTGGACATTCATTTAAAAAATAAAATGAAGAATGTAGCTCAACTTCGACTACAAATGGGTATGAGTGATCGAGTGGGTTTGCTTACATTTATAAGTAGAGCTGTTCAACTAATTAAAGAAGACAGTGGGCATGCTATTCAACTAATTTCACATGGAATGTTATAAAAACCATAAGCAGGCGCTACATCAAATGTACATCCCAAATGCAATCTTGCCTAATATTTCCAGGTTCCTAAATTCTGAAGACGCGGCAGCTACTGCACCATTGGCATCGGAAAAACCTTGTAAAGCAGCAGAGTCGTTAATCTCTCAGAAAGAATTCCAAGAAAAGCAAACTTCAGTACACTATGGATGATGTCAACGATACGACCTTTTTCTTCACTGTTCAGGCCAAGACACGCACAAGATATAACCTCATCTTTCAAGACTACAATAGAGTCGAACAATGTCATCAGCAACATAACCTTTGCCATACAAAAATCTTAAAAGAATGCAATCCATAGATACTTGAGGGTCCTCAACAGTGTAAAAGAAGAAATTAAATTGTCGTTCATTGTGTTGTGCAGTCGTATTTAGTAATAATAATAAACATGCACTAAATGTTTCGACAATATGAATATCTAATTTGAAACATTTCACATGAAGAGAGGACGACTACTTACATGTGTCAAAAGAGATCACTGATGCAGAATTTTCTAACTTGCTGATGTCTTCTTTTTCCTTTTGTGCTTCGGCTTCACAGCATCTTTTAACGTCTTCTCTTTGTTCGTCTGCTGTCCAGCTCCAGTGGTCTCTGCTGATGAAGATGCTGCAGTCATTGATGGGACTGGTGGATCCATTACAGTTACAGGTGGTTCCATTGGTGGTACTGTGTTTTCCGGGGTTGTAACTGTAACTGCAACTGCACAACATAAAATTGTTTACTAGAATACGATACTTTCTCCTCGTCTGAAACGTGATGCTACGCAGATCATGAAACCATTACCATCAGATACTAAGAAAATTCAACATGTCAAATGTAAAGTATTGTATTATATGCAATAGTAAATTCAATTCTTAAACCTCATAAAACGAATTACCTCGTGAAGCAAGAGATGTTTTCAATTCGTCAGAGTTGACACCCATTGAATATGGATCCCTGCAAGGACAAAAAAATTTAAGGATCATTTTTTACTATTGCAACTACTTGACAAAAATATCACAAAAAGGGAATTTCCATTATCTATATATTAAGTGATTGTGTGACAAATCTTTTGATATAAGTGCAGCCGATTTTAATAAAAGTTGCTGAAATGTGTTGTTAAAAAGTTAAAAAATTTGTAGGCACATGAAATGTGTGGTTAAAATTGAAGTTTGATCGGTTGAAAAATTAGATAAAATTTAAGATTTTATCTAACAAGAACTAAGATCCATTTCCAGAACTGTAGAAAAATTGTAACCCTAAATCATAGGAATCTAAGCCTGTCCAGATAAAGATTTTGATTTGCAACTCAAAGGGAGTCCAAGAAATGCCCATTTTGATAGATTAGTGCAAAGTTCAAAAATTGGATAAAACAAGACTACCAATTTGATGGCCCGCCAATAAAACTTGTATCTTTGTGAGTCCTTGTTCGACTATCATCTTGCTTAGACGACTGGGTTTCAATGTCCATGTCATCGCTTTGACTGACATTGCTGTCCTCTATTTTTAGTTTTGGCTTCTCCAAATTTTCCTTCAAAAAATTATTCGCTCCCTTCTCATCAGCTTTGATGACATCAACTACAGCAGAGGGAGGATGTCGTTTGATCTTTCTTAGAGCTCTTTCTGTATTGTTCGACTCGACCTGCAGAAAATCGACGATTATTTAAGTAGCCCACAATAGCAAATATAAGTGAACTTCTGTAAATGGCTATTGAAAGGGTAGGTAGTTAAGTTGGGGAAATAGAAAAGCATGATAATTGCTAAAACATAGCACTGTAGAAAGTAGGAAGAAAGAACACAAGATGAAATGGTTTGTTGAATGACAACAGGATTCATCAATATATAAAGTAACGAGGAATCACCAGAAATTTAAATGATCCTTCATCCTTGCACATGTAATGTTTTCAAAACAATTTTGTACAGGTACTTACAGCATCTTCTATTTTCTTCGTTATATCTGCAGCCTTCACAGAGGCAATCCGTAAACACTGCATAATAACGCTCTGTATGACACCTTCTCCTCCAGCTTTTTGAACAGCACATATATCACCATTTGCATTTACTGTGGCAGTCATTCTTCCTCCCATAACAGCTTCTTCGAAGTGCGATGGGTCAATCACCTAGCAGCACATGTTACAAACATTACTTATACATTGGCGGATTCACTTTATCTAAGATAGGAAAAGAAAATGACAATGACAGGAGAGGGGAGGGGATGGGAGGGAAGAATGCAATTCCTAAATTTTATTGTGCTTACCACTGTATTCTCATCACCAATAAACGCAAAAGTTATTGCTATAGGGAGGTGATGTACAGTTAATGGAAGAGGTTCCCTTGCCTGCCAAAGTGCAAAAATTAAAAATGTAGCTCAAAATTTATTCTCAGGTGAAATAAGAACTAGTGCAGAAAGGACAAAGCCACCAAATCACCTATGTAATTACGGCCTTCTATATTTTTTTAACTGCACAGGATTACCACATTATCAAATAGAAAACACAGGGCATCAAATAAAAGTAAAACAAAAGGAGCAACTGATTCACTGTGAAAACAAACAGTCAAGAGATGCAGAGAACAAACTTCTTCTAACACAAAACATGGTAAATATCGGTGAGACATTTCTCGTGACTACAATAAAAATCTATAAACAGATTTTTCTCCTCTATAAATCTTCTATGATTGCTTAGCTTATTTTTCCTTTTAGGTACATGATCTCGAGTCCGGCAAAAGCCGTAAGATACTAAAAAGCAAACCAATCTAGAGCTGTCTTCAAGGGCCTAAAAGTAAAGTGTATTTAGTATAAAGTCGGCAATGAAAACCAACTTCTTTGTAAAGCCAAACTTGTTTTTCCTAGCACCCCTATTATGGAGACAAATCATGATTTTGAAAAATATTCTCCTACTTTAAATATGGTTTCATGCCAGGTCAAATTCTACCATAGTAAATCTCATCTTGAAAATTTAAAAGGACAAACTCACTTCTGGTGCATGTATTATAACTTCTTGACCATCCTCTCCTCCCAATGTGCACTCTGGCCTCCGAAATGTAAGTAGAGCAGCAAGAGCAGCAATATTGGCTGCATCAACAAGATTTCTATTCAAGGAAAAAGTAAAGTCAACATCGGTGTTTAAGCCTAGCTGAAGAAGAATATAACTCGTTATTTGGAGTTTAAAGGAGAATCTTTACAACTCACCCGCCGTTGTCTAAAATGTGGAGATCAACACGAAGGGACCACACCCATTTCCCAGCAACAATACAAAGAGATTCTGTATCCACAGCCCTGCTTTCCCTGCAACACATTTTCATAATTCAACAAAATTATTTCAAGCTTGGGCTATTTGTCATTCAATACAAGAAACATCATGAACTTAACTGCATTACTTAATTTGGGTAGATAATAGGATTTTGGTTGAATAAGTATTTTTATTAAACCATCGTTGGCTCAATTGTACCATCAACTCGTTAAAATTGACTTTCAAAAAAAAAGTTTTGAGATGCATATTCATCATTTGAGAAAAAGAAGTTTATAAAATTGCATTTCAGAACTACGATGTGAAAATACAGAACAATTAGACAGTTAGGGGCTGTTGCAGAACTGTCTAGAATACAGTTCCTCATTGTTGAATTCTAAACAGTTGACAGTTAGACTGCCGAGTTCTAGACAGATCAAACTGGTTCATGGCATCTGGTCATCATCCATTACCAAAATGTGTAAATCCCATTCTAATCTCAACACAATATCCGTTATCCACACCAAATAAATCAAATTTCATATGTCCAAATATAAACCAATCACCAATAACTAAATTATGCAGGAAGATTCAGTTCTCACCCTAGTGTGTTAGATTGAGAAATTCACTCCGCAAACGTTTATTTTAGCTTTTCAACCAACTGGTTTCTTAGGCAATCAAACCAACAATACTTCCTAGATCTTCCAAGAGTTTGTAATTTTTTATATTCTTTTTAAAGTGCACTGAGATGAAATCATGAAATCTCTTTTCAAATTTCTTGACATTTTATATTCTAAATCTAAAAGTTATGGCACATAAAACAGGAAACTTCTCAAGCTATCGTACTTTAAATAGGAACTGGTCTTACCACAATTTGATTTCAAAATTTTAACTAATAATACATAAGTTCAAAACTTCTAGCAATATTTTTTTTATTCCAAGATGGTATGTTCACCTTAATCCACGGTCAATTATGCGTCCCAATTCCACTGCAGATTCTGCAGGACGTCCCGCCTCGAATGAAGGATCGGCCATCGGAGAGAACTCAGTATATATCGCAAGAGTTCCTTCATTAGGCCGGTCCCGATAGGGTTGCACCAGTTGGCAAGTTACAAACCCCATTACATGAGTCTGGCCGAGCTGCACCTCTGATGACCCATCTTCCCTGCACACACTCCACAATTTCTTAAATGCACAAAACAGGACGGATCTCAGTTGAAATTTGAAATTAGAAAGAACTCGGTACAAAGTTTGGACGGATTTCAATTCAAATCATTTAATGTCACTGGAGAAAATGAGGCATAGTTAATGTTCCCAGCAAACTTTAGCACATGTTAATTAAATTGAGCATGAATATTGAACATTACTAGAAAAAACATGGAACCAAAAGTTAAAGACGCTCATCTTATAATTACAAGATACACAATTTGAGCCGAGAATGCAGATGCCAGAATTTATGAAGACTATCATCATTAAACGAATAAATGCCAATACATTCTTGAAAAATACAAAGCCAAAAAACTATTCAGACCAGCGAGAGGTGCCCGAAAAGCAAATAAACAACTTGAAAGAAAAATAACAAAGTCGTCAAAAATTCTTACCTACCAAACCGTATTGTTATATTACGGTAATCAAAAGGCCGACGACCATCGATTCTAAGGTCTGAAAGTAAAGCTGTTTCGATGAACTTCTTCTCGTTTACGGTCATTCGCCATGTATTAGCCAATCTCTCCATTTACTTGATTCTGCTAATCACCCATGAAATTCTTCTAAGTATTGATCAACAAAACAAGAAAAATTACAATAAAAAAAGGCTAATTCCTTTAACAAAAATACTTACAAGCATATATCACGGTTCAGTTCCTACGCTTGGGTATGAAGAATGGGGGGAGTGGAGGGAACTAGGGTAATTAGGTTTTAGGTTTTTAAAGCTAAATGGGCCGGTCAACCGGATGAACCGGTTCTTAATATTAATTACATAATTTTTTTTCTTCATTGTTTTATTTCGATGAACCACGCTACACGCTACAGTGTCAAAATAATTAAGGTTGATATAATATCACATGATACTCCATCGACAATCATTATGTTGTTTACAATACAGTTATTTTTTCCATCAAATCGACTTCCCACCTACTATTCGCCATTGCTTCTGCTATCATTCTTTTGACAATGTGATCTAACCTCATTTTGATATATTATACAACATAGTGCATGAAATTATCTCCATGTAAATTTTTTTGAGAAATATATTTCCAATTTGGTACTCAATGTGGGTAAATATTATATTTTTTCTTATTTAATATTATTTAGTTCATCTTACTAGATAGTCATCTTTGCATTGTATGAACCTTACTACCATTGCAATATACAAGAACCTCACACCTGGAAATGTTAGGTTGACAATAATATATTGTATATCGATCCAACATTTTTGTAGTTAAAAGAATAATTTATTTTAAATATTAATTTCTACGGGTGTGGTTTTAGATATACACATGAGTTTAATTACGACTAACGCTCTTGCTTGAGATGAAGAAACATTGAGTTTAAGAACGAATAATTCAAGGAGATACACTGAGAAATATACAGTATGTTTGAACCACATTGTTTTGGAAGAATGTATTGTGGAATAATAGATTGATGGAGAATGTTTGGTTGAAAAAGAAATAAAAGTTGTTGATGTGATGGAAAATATTATTTTATTGAAGAATATGTGATTGGAAATGAATAGAAGAATGAAAATAAAAATTTAAATATGCACCAAAAAGGGACATAGTTTTGATACATGAGCTATATATCAAATTTCATGTATTTCTTGTAAACTAGATTTGGTTTGAACGAACTCCTCGTCAAAAGTAAATATGTATTGATAATTAGTTAATTACTAGTATTTGTGATAGTCCACACTTCCAAGTCAACCGGCATATCAACTCGATGGGAATCCACGTTTGACTTGGATGCTCCTCGACCCCATCCATTTTCTTCATTTCGAGCACTTTTTGACATGTGTTCACTATCCATTTATCTTTTAGTTCATTTAGAGTTTTATTCTCAAACAATCTGACTTGTACAGTGCTGATAGTACTTTATATCGCGACAACTAAGCTCTAATCATCTGAGTGCTCTCAAGGCATATATACTATTAGCTTGTTTAGGTTCCATTATAATCTCGTAATAATTTTAAGTTCGACTCAGACATTAATTTTAATCGTGCATTCACAATTATAATTCATTTATTATTATCTTCACATTTTGTGAAACACAAACAAGCCGTGTGTAAAAATGTAATCTAATAGTTGGGATAGGCTTGCTTATTAAAGATTTAAAGTTGATAACCAAAAGTACACATTCACATAATTGCATGCACTATGTTGTATAATATATTAAAAACTTTGTCAAAAGACAATTGTTCGAGTCTAAACATCATAAGTAAGCAAATATGTTAAAATCACATTAATCCTTAGTAGTCAATGAAGGTGGCTCAATGAAGGTGGCTCTCCACCTTCATTGACAGCATAAATCAAACATCAACATCAAGCAACATGACAGCATAAATCAAACATCTATCTATTTCAACTCATGGCAATGTAATATGATGTGATAGAATTGTGTTGTATACATGTAATTGATTTTAACTGCAGTTTAATATGAAAATTATATTCAACTTTTTGTTTTATAATTACTAGTCTTTGAAAAAAAAAAGTTTAGATTATTGAATGGGTAATTGGCGCAAAACGTCCCTACCTATGACGGATTTTGTGGAAAACGTCCTTATGTTTTATTTTTTGGTGCAGAACGTCCCTACCTTTGCATTTTTTAGCGCAAAACGTTATTTTCACCAATTTTTAA
>CAIGRO010203253.1:0-16550 GCA_903798355.1 Fraxinus baroniana
GCCATCACTAACACCGCGCAGCGCCCGATCTACCAGATTTAAATCCTAGCTTTGACATAGATCATTGCCCTAGTCGCTGCCCAACAGCCTTCAAAGATGTTGTAGATCTCTCACCACCATCACGAATCTACAGATTAAACAACGGGGACAATTTCTGAGTCTTTAACACCGCAAAAATTCAGCGCCACCGCCATGCCTACACTGCACAGATTCACCAACACCACAAACCGTCGTGCATCACACCACATCATCCCCAACACGACCAACGAGAGAGGTTGATATTGGCGGTGCTTCTCCTTCTTGATGAGATTGTAGATCTCGAGATCCACAGTAGCGAGAGAAAGATCCAAAGCCACCGGATCTCTGGTGTATTCTCTTATGGCTGCGACGGTGGCTCAGAGAAGAGAGAGAGAGATTGAAGAGAAGTGAGGAGAGCGAGAGCGGCGGGGAGAATAAAGTAGATCTGCAGCCACCACCTCCAAAATCAGATCTGCAGAAAACGAAGAAATCAGTGTCCGTCGCTTCGAGTGCCGCTTCGCCGGCGAGAGAAAACGGAAAAATCAGCTACCGTCGACATCGGACACCACGACGCCGACACCAACACCAGCTGCCACCACACCGACGACGCGGCCACCCTTCCCACGCCGCCACACCACGAGAGAGAGAGAGAGGAGGGAGTTCTGTTGAAAGTCGAGTGAATATGATTTAAAATCGTGTGGGGGTGGGTGGGTGGGTGGGTTGGGGTGTATATAAATTAATTTTTATAATATTATTATTAATATTTAATTAAATATAAAAAATTGTATCTATCTACAAAATATCTAATTTTTTAACATTAAAACTTAAAATCTGAATTTTGAACTTAGATCTTGAAAAGTAGGGATTCATGTAATTTCTACAATTTCCAACTGAGAAAACATAAAGAAAATGTTAATTCAAGACTTCTAACAGAATAATCCTGATATGTTTCAGAGTGTTTGAGTTAAGATCTGCATTTTTAATTTTTGCTGTCTAATTAATGTCCACACAATTAACTATTGACGCATCATTCTCAATTAATATGTCATCAATTTTAATTCCTCACTTTAAAGACTATTTAACATTGTTAAATACTTTCTCTCACTAAATAATGTGTCAATAATTAATTGGGCGATAACAAATTGAATAACAAAAGTTGGACAAAAATATCCTCTATTTTGGATCGTTAATAAGTGTATTTTACACATTTATTTAGACCACAAAATATAGATATTTTTTTACAAATATATTAGAATATGACTTAATTATATATAAATTATGTTTTGTAGGATAAAATTGATAGATATGGTGGAATTTAGGAGAAACAAGCAAAAATGGATTAAAATGGAAGAAAACAAAGTTCAGGGACCAAAGTGCAAATAATTGAAAGATGACCCGGAAGGAAAAACAAATATGTGAAAGAATTGAAGACCAATTTAGTGAAGACGTGATGTATTTGAAGAAAAAAGAGTTCAAGAAACGTGAAAACGGAGTTCAAATACAAAAATGCAAATAATGAATTTCACTTGAATTATGATATGGCATAATTATTCTCTCCATGCGGTCGGATGGCATGATTCAAGGAATTCCAAGGTTGAAATTCATTGAACTATGCTATAGCATGAGATTGTTCTATGCTATAACATAGTAAATTTCTGAAGGAAAAATTCTAGTTTCCTTATTTGAATAAAACTCTTATGAAAACAATGTTGGAAACGTTTTTAAAGACCTAGAGTCGTCCATAATGAGATGGGAAGCATTCTAACATTTTGTATCATAGAAGGAGGCAAGAAACACGAAAATCGATTTCAAAGCTCAAAGATTCAATTCAAGATTTATTAGGTAGATACCGATTTTTCAATATTTTTTTGTTTTTTTTGTTTTTTTTGTTTTGTTTTTTTTTTTTATAACATGTTAGACTAGATTTATTTAATACTAGGAGAACGATGAATCTTGTAATATGAATTTTTAATCTTTGATTTTACATATTTAACATGGAAAACATGTTTTTGGATTTTGAATAATTTACATTATTATCTTTTCTCTACAATTATTGTGCATGGTAATTGTATAAATTTGGTGGTTTATTTTATACGTTCAAAAGAAGGAAAAAATGCTCGATATAGTGTAAATCGCCATATGGTCCAATAGGGTATAGAAATATATCAATATGCTCTATGTGAATAAAAAATCACACTCTTGTATGTTCGCATCAATCATAGAAAACATAATCGGGTCATATATGAGAGTAAATTTAATATTACTCGAGAGAGATTATTAAATTTAATAGGAACGTTGATTCTTCAAAATTTAATTGTGTTGTCAAAGTGTAGAATTAATGCTACAAAGGATTATCACATGAGAATTCAGGATCCTAGTTCGCTTGGCATTCATTAAAACACGGAAAACAACATCAATCGTGGTGGACGGTAAACGTCAACTGTGGCTTCGATTCTCTTGGAGAAGGCGCACCCCATTGGAGCGGAAGTGTTGGTTCAAGATTTTGGTGGTTAGATAGGGCTATGCAGTGAATGTTTTGAGAGGTTATATTGTCATGTTATTGGTGGCGGATAGGTTCTTAGCCTCAAGTTTATGTGTGGTCTTATTTTTCCCAGTTGGCCGCGTCCCTTTAAGAACATGCCAATTTTGTACAATGTGGATATTGTAAGAACACGTGGTTGCTTTGGATATTTGATGAACTTATATGGATACAGATTTTCCGATTACACCACATGTTATCAAATTTTGGGCCAAAATCTTGGAGAAGACAGTGTTTGGCTAAGTTTTAACACTTTACTCGGTCGGGGGTTCAAGAATTCGAGTGAATTAGGGTGGATTCAGCCAGCGTGACCATCGAACGGCCATCTAATATATATTAAAAAAATAATAATAAATAAATAAAACTGAGCCAGGGCAGCTGCCATGGCTCGTCAGCTCCACCCTTGACTTTACTCGCGCAACTTCTCATATTTTGTAAGTAAAATAAAAGTTATCATGGAACTGCGGACCATTGTATTCATCAAGTACCTCTCATTGGGAGTTCTTGCCAATGTATTTCCGTCCCATTTACAAGGCCCAACACCAAAAATAGAGAGGCAGCCCAAACCAACAGTTTTTCCTGTTCTACGTTTGCTCGAACATCAAAAGGTTTAAAGAGGGAAATTGAAGAGGAAGATGATTCTTCGAGAATTAACTACCATCTGTTCTTACCAGCATTTTTGAATTTGAAAGGCAATGTGGAAGTCATCTAGCGCCACTTAACTTAGGGTTGCAATCTCAATAGGGCTACATAGTATTACTCAATTTGTTAGGGACTTGTTCAATTGGTGATGCATTGATTTTTGTATCTCCCCTTAGAACTTTTTATTTCTTCAATAGTATTCTTTCAGTAACTTTAGGATTTTGATTCGAATTTCCGTTTTCTATCTCCGTTAGAGGATATAACATTTTATTGTCTGGATTTCATATCAGAGTGAGAAGGAGATAATAATTATCATTATTATGATCAAATTTTGAATTGGTCGAATATTTTTAACCCTAGATCTAATGAGAAAGAATTTAGATTTTGATTATTTGTATTTGATTTAATATACCGAGTGTAATGGGAACAACACCTAATCCTAAGGCATTAAGATCTTCCCAAGAGATGGAACTCTCTTGATGGAGGTCAATCCACTGCATTCAAATGTCATAGTTCCTTAAAGATCGTCTTGGGAAAATATAATTGGATCTTCAACATGGAGTTTTTATCAATAAATGAAATTTATTAAAATAAGGTTTTTTAATTATTATAGATAGAAAAATCTAATTTGAAGATTCTATGTTGGCAAAACTATTTGCAATGGAAGTTTCTCAGACTCGAAACATATCTTACCAACAACCTTGCTACATTGACAAGGAGATTTGTTAGATATTTATGCAGGTAGACACTTGACAGTTTTTCATTGTTAAAAAAAAAAAGTCCAGTCAAGGCCTGCCATTTCAACCATGTAACTGTCCCCTAACAATTTCCCCGTGTACAAGGGCCTTTTTCCTCCGAGCAAATATGGAGCTTTAGGTAACCATCTCGACTTGTTTAGGATTTGAGTTAGAGGTGGCAATAGATCAAGTCGAGCAAATTCGGTCATAGAGCTCAGTTGGTATCCATAAACTAGGTTCAGCTTGGCCCTTTGACTCACGAGCCTCATGGGCCGAGTAGAACTATCCACTAGCTGTCTCTTATTTCAAAAAATTAATATAAAAACCTCAAAAATGAGCCTTCCAGTGAAAAAATAAATAAACTGAGCCTTGTAAATCGTGCCAAGTCTAATTCAAAAGTCTTCATGTGCCAAAAATGTGGACTGGGTCGCGTCAGTCTAACCTGCTATGAAAGGCATATTCCACATTCCACAAACTGCATTTATGTGGTTGAATATGTCCTGCATTTGCCAATTAATTGTAATAATTTTAGGTCCTAGAACTGTTTCAGAACTAGTTAACGAAAGAACTTTCAAAAACATATTAGATCAGGTCATAAATCGAATAGAAAATTAATTTATGGAATTTGTCTGTTTTTGAGACCCATCTCTCACCTCACGTATGTTAGTCTTGACACATGACTTTGACTTTTCAGTTCTTCAATTTCGGCTTATTTCATTTCCAGAGAGTCTTCTTCCAGTAGATAATTGACTTATTCAACTGGTAAAAAGTCTTTGCACGAGATTAATTGCGTCAGTTACTACCATTTTTGCAAGCGTAAAGTACACGCAACTCTCGCAAGATTATTATGTTTGGGCTTTTTATAATCTTTTTGATCAGATAAGACAAGATTATGCTATTAGTTTTGGATTAAGTAGTACTTAATATAATAATTTTATATTGTGACTTTGGACTGCTTAATTATGTCATTAGTTGGAGAACTTATGCTATTAATTAATGTAAACTAACTAAAATTGTATGGAGTATTACAACTTTTGTTAAGTTTTATTAGATGGATTAAGGCATTTCTGCTTTAACTTCTATGTTTTATAAAAGAGTTTCCTATCATCTTTGCATTGGTAAATATGTGCTTTAGACACTTGAACCTGCTTGGATGACATGTCAAGTTTCAGCTTGGGATCATGTCTTCTTAGAATTATTATGGATAGACAATTCCATTTTATTTCAGTTGAAAATGCAGTTACATATTTGGGACAGTATAAGTGATCAAGGGATAGTAACTCATATACATTAGGGTACTTCACGTAGAGTTCTATTATTATTAATTGGTGGTTATGGAATTTCTTGTGGGCACAAGCATCATATCTTAATTAGCGTTTGAAAACTAATTTTTGAAATAACTCTCTTTTGAAAGAATTTTCAGAAAAAGTTACATTTGATCATCTTCCTTCTAAAGCTCTTTTAACTAAAATAAAACACGATTATAAAATTAACAAAATGAGTCCAAGAATAACTTTTGAAGTTCAAAAACTCTTTTAACTTCTTAAAAGTCATGTTAAAATGGCCCTAAATAAGATTTGACATGATTAAAGAAAAGAGACATCCTAACATGTTTGTCCTTTATAGCCCTTATGGGTAATTAGCACATAACGTTACCACTTTTTACTATTATTATGAAAAACGTTCATATATTTCATTTTTTGGCATTTTCATTTTTATTTTTATCTTTCATTGTGTAAAAAGTATTTTTTTTTTCATTTTCTCAATTAAAAATTGTGAAATGACGAATATACATTTCTATTTAAAAATAAAACAAAAAGAAAAATTAATTGCAGTCATAGTCCCAATTTTAAAAAAACTCAAATAATCATTTTTATCTATTTTCATCCAATTTCTCAATAAAGAGCTGTGAAATGATGAATATAGCCCCTATTTAAATTTAAAAAATAAAAGATAATATTTTTTTAATTTTTAATTTTCTAATAATTTATTTGGAACTCGTTTGTGCTTTTTATTTTTTAAGTTCTCATTTTTTAATAAATTTAATTGTGACTCGTTTGCATTTCTTTTTAATATATATATATATATATATTAAATTTTTTAATAATTTATTTGGACTCGTTTGTACTTTTTTTTTTAAAAAAAAATTAGGACTATGATTACAATTAGTTCTTTATTATTTTTATTTAAATAGGAGAGTATGTTCATTATTTTACAATTTTTTGTTGAAGAATTGGATGAAAATGGATAGAAATGATTGTTTGCGCAATTAAAAATGTAATTAAGGATAAAAATATCAAAAAATAAAAGGTATGAACGTTTTTCACAATAATGGTGAAAATTATGGACATTATGTGCTAATTACTTTTAAAATAATTTATTTGTGACTTGTTTGCACTTCTTTTTTTAAAAAAAAAAAAATAGTTTTTTTTTTTCTTTTTGTTTTATTTAAAAATAAAGGTATATTCGTCGTTTCGTAATTTTTAATTAAAAAATGAATGAAAATGACATTCTGTACAATAACAAGTGCAATAAAAGTGAAAATGCAAAAAATGAAAGGTAATGACGTTTTCCATAATAATAGTGAAAGACAAAGATGATATATTACTCTAGTCGTTATGTAATCCAATTTTGTTTCATTTTAATGCCAAACACGACCTTACTCAAATTTAGTTAAAGGACTTGTGTTTTATTACACAAGGAAAACTTGCAAATTCTTATATAAGCTTGATAGCGACGAAATTCATAATTTAAACACACACAATTAGTTGGTAATAAACTTCCAATAATTCCCCTTCAATTATGCTTCTTTTCTACTTATATCTAGAAGCAATTATAAAGTCACAATTTAGATTATTTGTTATAGGCGTTGCACTTAAAATTGCTTTGAAAAAAACACATTACACGACAAATAGTTACAGAATAAAATCATAGTCTATTTTAATTTTTAACCTGTCGTGACCTAAATTTGTCATATCCAACTTTTGGTTTTACTTCAATGCACATAAACTAGTTAGCCTTATGAGTAAATATCTTGGGTTGAATATTTTAAACACTTTCAATATTGGGGAGCAGATGAAGACTAACCCAAAAATTGACAAGTGATTAATATTTTAAATTTCGTCTTAAATAATCAATCTCATTACGACCAGTAGTACAAATCTTTATGTTATTTTTTTTCAACTTTAATCGATGTGATTTTTTACTATTAACATACTTTCATAAAATGGTGACTCGTTTGAGGATATTAATTTTAAAGTGTGATTGTTCGTTTGAGTTTTAGACAGATAGAATTGCTCATTTAAATTTATTAAACCCTAATGCATTTAGAGATTTGAGATTTTCATCTAAAAAGACAAACCTTTGTTAAAAAAAAAAAAATAGCTTTAGCTTTTTTTTTGTTATTTTTTATTGCTACATTTAATTATTAAGGATTTTGACCATTATTATCATTGCTTGCTTCTTATTGTTCTGGTTTGGAAAATAATTCATTCTATCTATATATAATTAAAAATTCGTCAACTTAGAATCTGAGTTATTCGTGAGATTAGGCAATACAACTATTATAGTGTCGTGTGTGACGAGGAGGGATCCGAGGACAGCAGCTAGATCCGGTGTACTCGATTGTCAAACGGGTGGGCCTGGGTAAATGGGGCTCACCCATCTGCAAATTGCTAGGCTGAAGAGTCAAAAAAATGTGTACTAGCTTGTCATTGACTTGGACGCGTTTGTACGAGCTTGTCAAAAATATTTGTACTAGTTGAGAAAATGCTGTCAAATTAATAACTAGTACAGTCAAAAGAAAGAAAATAAGAAAGGCGATCAAATGAGGTATGCCGTAGAAAATCTGCTTAAAACAACTTTTTGGTGTAAGGAAAAAATGGAACTAAAGATCTCTATTTATGTATTTTCAAGTGATTTTTTGAATGGTTGCATCTTTTAAGATATATTATGCATTTTCACATTAAATATTGTATGATACACCATATCAAATGGTCATGATTTTTCATCATGCACATTTTAAATAGTCACGCGCATTCTAAACAACATGACTCTTAGTATACATCATTTGCAATTGAAGAGTTGCACATATTGGTAACATATTCCAATTCACACTATAAATAATATCAATTATTCAAACAATCTTTCACATGAATGGAAGAAGTCGACAAGATTCAAGGAAGATTAAGAAGAGTATTACTAAAAAATAATGCATCTGGATAGGTAGCTTTCGCTTTGAATATTCCTTAGAAAAAAATCTATCAGATTTACTTGGTTAATTAGTGAAAGCAGCGTTTCGAACTATTGGCCATTATTACAAGCTAGACGATATATCAAACTCATATCAAACATTGGTTCTATATTGAGTTCATTGTTTCGGCCCTAGACTCTATTGAATTCTGTAAGTGCTTTAAAGAATTCACTTAAGTAAGATTCTCATTTGAACCGACCAAGTTCGCCCAACATATGTAATGTTTTATAAAGAATACCCCCACAATACTCCACTTGTACTAATTATAAGATATATTCAGCATTCAAAGCATAGTTTATACTAATTAATCTTTGGTAGGCATCACTTATTTGAATAATAGAAATGAAAAAGAGTTAAAATTCTGAAATGCTTCTCGTCGAGCCATTCATAACTAGTTTTCCTATTGAACCTAATCTGTAGGATCTCCAATCATTAGGTTAAATTTCCATTAAGTTGACCCATTACATAGGCATTAAACTTATTTCCCTCGATATGCATTATATTCTCTCTCTCGATAACCCTTTCGCAAACGGATCTGCTAAGTTATCCTTCTACTTAACAAAATCGATTGATATCATTTCATTTGAGAGTAACTGTCAAACAGTATTATGTCTACGACGTATATATCTCGACTTACCATTACTCACAAAATTTTCTGCTCTAGCTATAGTTGCTTGATTATCGCAATGGATACATATAACTGGCACGGGCTTTGGCCATATTAGAATATTTTCAATACAATGTCTCAACCATTCTGCCTCTTTTTCTGCTTTGTTTAAAGTGATAAACTCAGAGTCCATTGTTGATCGGGTCATACACATTTGTTTAGAAGATTTTCGAAAAATCGCACCACCATCGAGAGTAAATAAATAGCCACTAGTAAACTTAGATTCATCCGTATCTAATATTCAGTTGGCATCATTGTATCCTTCAACTACTAGAGGAAATTTTCCACAATGCAATGAATACTCTCGAGTACGTTTTAAGTATCCTAACACTGTAAATAATGTACTCCAATGTTCAGTACGAAGATTACTTGTATATCCACTTAGCTTACTTACCGAGTAGGATATATCTGACCTTATATAATTCAATAAGTACACTATGCTTCCTATTATATGAGAATACGTTATTTGCTGTTTACTATTTTCAGTATTCTTGTGAAGAACTACATTGAGAGGAAATGGATTATTAAACTCATTAATACCATGAATCTTAAACTTTTCAATCACTTTATCTATATAAAACGTTTGAGACAAGATTATCCCGTTAAGTGTTCATGAGATTCTCATTCTCAAAATCAAGTTGCTTCACCCATATCTTTCATATCAAGGTTATTGGTTAACATTATCTTTGTATTATTAATGACTCCTATGTTAGTCCCTAATATGAGCATGTCATCAACATATAGACAAACCAAAATGCATGTTTCCTCGAATTTTTTCAAGTAAACACATTTATCTCACTCATTTATGATAAATCCATTCATAATCATGACATTGTCAAATTTTTCGTACAACTATTTACGAGCTTGCTTCAATTCGTATGAGGACTTGATAAGTTTACAAACTTTGTGTTCTTGTCCTTTTACATTGAAGCCTTCTAGTTGTTCTATATAAATTTTCTCATTTAATTTACCATTTAGAAATGTAGTCTTAACATTCATATGATGTATTTGCAAGTTATACAAAGTTGCTAAAGAAATTAAAATCCGAATAGAGGTTATCCTTATTATGGGTAAATAAGTGTCAAAAAAGTCAAGTTCTTTTTGACGATATCATTTAACAAGTCGAGTATTATATTTACATGTTGTATCGTTGGATTTTAACTTTCTTTTAAAAATTCATTTGCAACCAATTGATTTAGTTCCTGGGAAGATCAACCAATTGAAAAGTATTATAACTCATAATGGATTTGATCTCATTACTTATAGCTTCTTCCCAAAATGAAGATTCTGGGCTAGTCATAACCTCCTTAAATGTTAAAGGCTCATTTTCAATCATAAATGATATAAAGTATGGACAAAATGATTTAGCAGCATTTGCTCTTTTACTCCTTCTTGGTTCAAATTCTTTATTTCTTTCAAAAGTATCACTTTTGATTTTTCCGTTATTCTCGGGAGTATCCCTTTTATTAGGAAACACACTTTCAAAGAATTTGGCATCTCTAGATTCGATAATCATATTAACATGAATGTCACTTATTTCAGATTTATGCATGATGAATCTATATGCACTATTATTTATTACATATTAGATAAAAATGCAATCAGCAGTTTTAGGTCATAACTTGATCCTTTTAGGAGGTGGAATAACTACTTTTGCTAAGCTCCTGCACACTTTTAAGTACTTGTAGGAAGGCTGCCTTTCCACAATTCATAATATATTGAGGAACTCCATTTAAAATAAAGTTAGCAGTTCAAACTGCTTCACCTAACAAGTTTTGTAGTAAGCCAAAACTAATAAGCATAGTATTAACTATATTTTGTAAAGTTCTATTTTTCATTTCAACAACACAATTTTCTTGAGAAGTTAATGAAGCGGTCGTTCGGTGAATAATACCAAACTTAGCACATAATTCATCAAAATATGACAAGTCATATTCTTCGTCCCTATTGGATTGTCTTACTAAGTTAATTTTCAATATCATTTTCGTAAGTGATAAATGCATCCAATGCCTCGTTCTTGCTACTTAGCAAATATATATAACAATATCTATTATGATCCTCTATAAATGTGATAAAATATCTTTGACCACTTCGAGTTTAAACAAATTTCAAATCACATATATCTCTACATATCAACCCTAAATGTTCACTACATCTTTCAGTTAAATTTGAAATTACGAGGTTCGACCCAAACTACACCTAGAGGGGAGTGAATAAGTGATTATGCAGGCGTGAGAATTAATACTTAAATAGTAACAAGTCATTTTTAATTATTTCTAGATGGTTAATCGAACAATCCGATTTTCCTATGTTAGATTACAATAGTTATATGAAAATAGTAACAACACACAGAATGATCATGGAGAAACCCCAATTGGGTAAAAACTTCGGGTACTTTGTCCGTCAACAATCCACTATAAACAAATTATGAACTTGCAGTCAGCCAGACACGACAACAACTAGTAAGTTCTGACCTCCTGACTGCAATTTTACAGCCCTCCTGGATTGCGTGCTTATGCACCAACTCTCGACTTTATGAATTCGTCTATCTCCTGTGGATCAATGAAAAACTTCTCATCCTCCAACAACTGAAACTCCAATCACCTTCCCTTGATCTTCAAAACTCTGAAAGATGTTTAGGAAGTAGCAGTTTTGTATTTTGATTAAGTGAGTTTGATGTTTTCACCCCAAGAACAAATCGAACAATCAAGGTTGAAAACTATGGATAAATTTGATGAAGTAAAATATGAAGCAGTATGTGTTCTCTCAATGTTCAACCTTGGAAAAAATTGTTCAGAGGTGTGCGGGTATTTATACTGTAGGTTTATGGTTAAATGAACTGGATAAAAATTCTTAAAAATGTGAATTAAAATTCTCTGGATAACCCTATCGCTCGAGCAAGAGCTTAGCGACAGGTTGTCTCTCAAGCAAAGGCAAGACAGCAGACGAGCGACAATGTTTCTGTTTCTACCACTCAAGCAAATCATGGCGATAGTCTAGCGAAATTGTGGCGCCATTTTTCCTTCTTTCCATTCTCGAACCCTAGACCTAATACAACTTAATTTATAATATTTGCAACGTACTCCTTGAATTTGTCAATCATACTATTTCTAGTTCTATTTGTTCACAGACTTGCTAATTATGTTAAAAACCTTGCAATATTGAAAGGTTTTTTAAGCAAAATTTTCTTTAACACAAATTTAACATTTATATTTGTTTTTCGATTCAAGTTTATGCATAAGTCCTAACCCTATAAATTTTCTTAATGAAGCACGATTAACATGTCCTAATTTGTTATGTCATAAAAAAGAAGACTAGAGTAAGTAAACAAAAGAATCAGTTTTATTCATAACTTGTGGTTACAAATATGTGGATTTATTATCCACTATAACAGCATTAGCCTTAAACAGACTATCAAGTAAAGAACAATTTCCAACATACATGCCCCCTTTAATAAGTACAAATTTATCAAACTCAAATATTATTTTGAATCCATTTTTACTGAGTATAGAACCTAAAATCAGATTCTTCCTAATTTTTGGGATACACACAACATTGTTCATCGTCAATTCTTTCCCATAAGTGATTTTCAGAATGACATTTCCAATTCCTTCTATCTTGGATAAAGCTGAGTTGCCCATATGGAAATGATCATTTTGATCCATCTTCTTGTACTTGATGAATAAACCCTTGTCTATACAAATGTGGCAAGTGGCTCCTATGTCCATCCACCAATTCTTGACATTGGATACCAAGTTAACTTCGGATACAACTGCAAATAGGTTGATATCGACAACGTCTAGTGATATGTTGTCTAGTTCAGTTATGTTTGCTTGAGAAGTTTTTTTTTTTTGCATGTCCTTTTTTCTTAATGCGACAGTCTTTGGCTCGATTTCCTAGCTTCCCATAATTATAACAGTCTCATTTGAATTGTTTTGCATCATTTCCCTTTCCGTTGTCCTTAACGAGCTAGGATAATTTCTCATTTAACTACTAGACCCAGAGTCTTCAATCGTGTTAGCCTTTGCTTCTATGCTTCAATAGCCAACTAAGTATTTTTATTAGTATCATTTGTTTATGTCTGTGCAAGGCAATCTTCATGCAACAATTTCACCAAATTCAGTGTGGTTAGTTAGAACAACATCTTCTATTGCCAACGTTTGAGATTTGTGCTGCTAAATTTATTCGACTTTTCATGTTGAGATGATAGTGTCTAGACTTAGAAGTTTGTCCAATCGCTTCACTGGTTTTTTCAATCGAACTAGTGAGTTTTCTATAAAACAACAATCACAGAAAATTTCAATCAATATTACAATATAAATTACATAAAAGAAATGTAGAATAGAAGGAATTTGTCTTAAAATTGTTGTCAAATTAATGACGTGTACAATCAAAAGAAAGAAAATAAGAATGAAGATGAAGCGATGTATACCGTGACAAATCTTTTAAAGATAGATTTAGTCTCCTGCACTAGTGCCAATAGGATAATTTGACGTTTATCTTCCAAGATACAACCGTTCTTGTAAAATAGGTATTTCACTAGATTCTTGCTAATCAAACAAAGTGTACATAATATTCTTCTTGAACGGAATAGACACAAATTTAAATCTCAAACGGAATTTTATCTCAGCAAAATAAAATGAATAGAATTTTTGAAGAGATGAGAGATTTAGAAATCAATAATAATTTGAGTTTTGGTGTAGGAAAAAATGGAACTAAAAATCTCTATTTATAGATTTTTCAAGTGGCTTTTTGAATGGTTACATCTTTTAATATAGATCACACATTTTCACATTAAATGGTGTAGTATACACCCTATCAAATGGCTATAACTTTACATCATTAACCTTTTAAATAGACATACACATTTTAAAGCGAGATAATTCTTAGCATGCATCCTTTGCAATTGAAGAGTTGTACCTATTGGAGACATTTCAATTCACACTATAAATAACACCAATTATTCCAACAAAAACTGCTAGATAAATTTGACCAAAATTTGATGAGGATTAAAATTAAATTTTTAATATATTTTGATAAAATTTGATGATATGCGTTATTAAAAGGTTGTGGATCCAATGAAATATGAGATTAAAATTATCGACCTTAGATTAAAAGCTGAATCTTAATCCCTACAAAACAGACTGTTAATATTGATCCCACTCCATCCATATTTATAGGAATAATTGCTATCTTCCAGAGGAAAAATAAAAGTCATAAATAAATAAAAAATTTATTTTCTTCGTTCAACATTGGCATACTGCTATAGCAAAAAATCATGCCACGTATATATATATATATTTTTTTTTCTTACATCGTTGTTGACATTGTGTTACTTGACGATACATGATTGGACAATTTTGAAAAACAAAAACACACTTTCCCTCCCAACACTTTTTAACTCCAGTGGAGTGCACAAAAGTATGAACCAAATGATGTATATTTAGCATTATTTATAGCAAAAACATTTAGCCCTTGTTTTGGCTTCATTATTTCATAAATGTATTTTCTTTCTCTCTTATTTCCAACCATACATTTTTAATAAAATAATACTACACGTAAATTAATTTTTTTTTAAAAAAAATAAAATTTAACCACACATTCTCTAAAAAATTACTATTTCAAAATACGTTTTCCTCACATTTTGATTTAAATGGAGTCCAAACAAAGGCTCCGCACTAGATTTTGTATTGATATGAGATTATGCAACTTGTACATAAAAATAGTAAATAAGGGATTACATAAAATGATGCGGAAGGAAAAGATTGAATGAAACAGTTGACTGTGTTTTAAACTGGCAGTTGATAGAGTACCACTATGACATTGTATAATCTAGTATGGAAACTTTTATGCACATGTAGCAAGATCCATTAACACGTTTGCAACGTACCTGCTACAAAATTTGTCCAGATTTACATGTGAGACATGTTTCAATTGCACCTTGTTTTCATATTTACTCATTTTTGTAATGACTCACAATTTTATCGAATTTTTAACTATACATTCTTTGGAACTTAGTAATTAAAAGTTATAAGCAATTATAAAATTATGACAAACATACAAGAATAATGATATTTAGCACCAGTCTAAATGGTGTGTTAGATAATATTACTCTTTAACAAATTACTTTAAAGCAATATTCTAAAAAATGTAAAACATGATAACAGAGCAAGATCGAACTTCGTGCATATACGTGTCTTTGAATTTAGGTCATTTTTAAGTTACTTGAGAGAAGGGGTGTGACTGTGGGTCGAGACAATACCCGATTGCCCCATGCGGCCTTTTTTTTTTTTTTTAACACTTCGAAAAACAGAAAACATTATTTGTGCCTTACATATTACAGGATAGGATTTAGGCAATCGCAAGTGATGATAAAGCTATGATGTAACGAAAATGGTAATTAGTCAAAAGATATAAATTTTTATGAGTTAAATAATTTAAAATCTTAGTGGCAGATAATTCCATATATTTTGAAACTACAAGTCTATAACACAATGTAGAATAATATTATAGATAGTGTAAATTATGAGATATTACCTTTTAATATACTTTTTACCTATATTTGAACGTAGAATAATTTTATAAATAGTGTAAGCTGGGAGATAGCACTTTTTACCTCCGTATTTTATTAAAGTCTCGCTATATAAATGCGGACTCCAACATTGTTCTTCAATTTTTTTTTTAAATTCATCACCTCCAACTTTTAGGGTGTGTTTGATTGGTCATTATTTTCCATGGAAAATGAAAAATAAATTTTAACTTCCACTTTAACCTTGTTTGATACAATTTATTTTCCATGAAATTTATTTTCCACATTTGGCTCACATGCTTACCGATTCCTTGATTTTGTGGAAAACCAATTCCCACTATTATGGTGGGAATTGATTTTTCAGTTTTTTTTTTTTTTTTTTTTTNGAAAATAAATTCCAACTTCCACTTTTGCCTTGTTTGATACACTTTATTTTTCATGGAAAAAATTTTCCACCTTTGGCTCACATGCTTACCAATTCCTTGGTTTTGTGGAAAATCAATTCCCATCATTTTGGTGGGAATTGATTTTCCAGGATCCTTTTTTTTAAACAATTGGAAAAAATTCTAGTTACAACGGTAAAAAAATTTATCACTTTTATTGACAATTTTCATGTAAAACAGAGTCAAACGAATGGTATTCGATATGATAATTTTTCTAAAAAATTTAATTTTTTTTTTTGCAAGTGAAACAAATTCTAGACTAGACCCAATGATAAAAGAAATTATAACTTTAATAGACAATTTTCATAAAAATAAAGTCAAACAGACACCAAACTTTCAACATTTTTCAGGTGGAAAATTACACCAATCAAACACAATTAATTACAATTCCCAGCAAAATAATTTCTAGGCAATTCAATTCCCTAAAATTCATTTTCTTTCCACATATTTTCCACATTTACAATCAAACGGACTCTTATTTCTTTCAAAGATAGAGCTACACTTACAGAAATGGGACTTCATAGAAGCCCCACAGATAGGGGTGGGCAAAAAAATCGAAAAATCGATCAAACCAACCAAACCAAATCGACTCGGGTTGGTTTGGGTCGGTTTGACATAGTTAATTGGTTTGGTTTGATTTTATTTTAAACAAAACCATGGTAGTTCGATTTGATCATGGTTTAGAATTTCAAACCACTGGTTAACCGATCCAACCCACTTACA
>CAIGRO010203266.1:4518-16365 GCA_903798355.1 Fraxinus baroniana
TCAATATTTATTAATGGAAAAAAATATAAAAAATTTCAAAATTTTGGGGCGAGTCAAAATCTTGGGGGGGGGGGGGGGGGGGGGGGGGGGAACCTGATGTTTACCGACCTTGTATTATCAAATCAAGCAAGAGAGAATTGCCTAGCAAAGTGAAAGTATCGAACAACGACCAAAATTTTCAAATACATAATGTATTGGCCCCTCCTAACGCACTATTTGCTAAGGTCCAATTTACCAAATGGTCATAAATTTCCATTTTCATCTCACATCTCGGATGTGCTATTCATAACTAAATTGTTGGGTCAGCATCATTAAATGTCCCCGAAAGGGCATCAGAATTTTACCGTTGGAGCACTAAAGTTACATTAACAGGCCCAAAGTCATAAAGAGTATGAACTATCAGAGAATATAATTGAGTGGAAATTCGACATGAAGGAAATATTACGAACTCAAAACTTAAGTCTTACCTTTCCAGTAATCAGGGTATACATATTAAGCACATCCACCACAGTTGACTCAAAGTGAGTTGTTGCATCGTAACTCTGTCATATGAAACAAAATAAGTGCGTCCATGCCAGGAAAGCAATGATCAAGCAGTATATTCAAATGAAATCAAATCCAAGAGAAACTTACTGTTGATATAAAGCAATTGTCCAGAGAGGGTTCATTGACAGGTTCATATCTGTCATAAGTCTCAAAGAAGATCTCATCAACAGGTCCAAGAAGATCGATTCCTGGCTTCAGTTCAGTCTCAGGGTGATCAGTTTCTGCGTCTGTCGAGACAAATGCGATGAATTTCCCTTTTGGAGCAACATTGTGAGAATAAGAGCAACAAAACAGATACCTGCAGAGTCATCAATCTGTCACGTCAGATGTTAAAAGAGGTTTGCAGCTAGAATATGAGGTGTTAGTTGTTGCTGATCAGAATTAAATTCAAAGTTGACAAGAGGTACGACCCTTAAGCACGGCGGGTTCGGGGTGCGGGCTTGCCCGTTTAATTTTTTTTTTTTCAGTTAACTAAATTTTTTTTTTTAATTTGTAGTTAATTATTCTTCACGGGGCGGGTTCAGGGCAGGGGCACCCCTTCCCCGCCCCACCAACCCATCGGGGCAGGTTTTTTTTGCCCCATACCGGGTGGGGCAGCGTCGGGGCGGATTTTTTTGTCATCACTAAATGTAGCACTTGGGTTACCCAACTAAATTTTCTTGGTACTGGGGACAATTTGCATAACTTGGGTCCCCAGTAGATAGAAATCGGAATTTTGGCAGTTAAAAAGTCAAAGTTGGTTTAAAAGACATTTAGCCCATGTATTTTTTAAAACTCATTTTCCCCAAACTCGTTATCAACCACATATTCTCTCAATAAAATAATTTTGCATGTAAATCCAAAAGTTTTCCATACTTTTTAACCATACATTCTACAAAAAAAAAAAAAAATCGCTTTTTACAAAATCTATTCTTAAAAAATGGGGCTCAAACAAGGGCTATCTCTTCTTTTCAAGATATAAAAGAGGAAACAAAGGAAAACGGAAACGGAAACGGAAAAGGAAAAAAGTTAAAACGAAAAAAAATCTCTCAACCCCTTCCCTCACCCTTCAAACACTCTTAAACTGCCATCCAGGTAGGGGTACGGGAAATGGAGGGAAAATGGGATTGGGGGATGTTGGGAGTGGATACCAGCAGAATGGGGTTGGGCAAAGCAGCCAACCAAGGTGGAGAGGCAAAATGGAAGTCAGAGAGGTAGGGATGAGGGGATTTTTGTCTTATTTTTCTCCTTTTCTTATATTTTATTTTCATTTCCATTTCTCCTTTCTTTTTATTTATTTGTTCATGAAAATTATTTGTGTTTACTCTTTATCCATTTTGCCCCTCTAACAACGTTTCACGTGTGTCACACATCCCATTTTAGTGAGCAAGCAGACGTTTCTGTCCACTGACAATCGAAATATGACAAAATTGAAAGTTGGGGGACTCAAATGGATAGAGAAATAGGTTGCTGGAACAAGTGCAATTTCAAGCAAAAGTTTGGGACTCCAGGTGTAACTTTCCCTAAAAGATAATGTAAATTAAAACATGACAATAAAACTCCACAGAAACGCACAATGGCTATTGCACCATCTGAGTTTCTACTCACTTTAATCTTATCTTTAACATCCTTCAATGCTCACATTTAACTCTTTTCTCAACCACTCAATCCAATAAGTTGAAACTGTCTAATAAAAGAAACTTGAAAAGAACTAATTAATCTTTATCGCCAGAGATTCCGTTGAAGTTGACTAATAAGCTATTTAGTTAATCTTTTTTAGCCTTCACTTAAAAGATTACTCACATGTCTGATTTGCGACCCAACTGCTTCTGAGGCAGAATAACCTGTGCTGAGTGAGAATCGTTGGTATTTGGAATTGGGTGGCTCATGATTGCAATGGCTCTGGCAACTTTGCCAACCTTCCTAACCTGCAACATTCCTCAATTTATTGACAAAAAAGGTATATGGATGATCAGCTTTGCAAAGATGGAATTTATTGGTAGTGCTTGGAACTATAACGGAGTTGACTACAGAACATGCATCTGCTACAACACTGACAAATATATATTAGAGTTCATAACTGGTTCAAAAGTACTTTTAGATGGAGATATTGAATTATAAGTCTACGACAAAATTGTTTATGAGATAGAAGACACCAACAAAAAAATTCAGAAAGAGATTTACCTTGTTAGGCAGGTAGGAAGGATCACATACAACTTTCTTGCACTTAGCAGTTTCCCCCTCTGATGTCACACCGATCACCTTTCCTTCCTCGTCAAACTCTACCTAGCAATTGAGAAATTTCGTTTCAGGCTTACAACATAGTATCCATGCCAACAAAAGAAGGATAGATCAAATAACCAACAACAGATATAACACGACGAGAATGATGATTTTGCATGCAACAGCGACAACGATAATAACATCAAATCAACAATATTTCCTTACAAGAAGTTCATAAAAACCACAACAGAAACAAAAATAACATCAAAACAAAGTTAGAAGAATAAACAAAACACGAGAGAGGCAACAATGAAAGAAAACAATTACATTAATTACTGAAATACCCACGATCACTGCAGGAGTAAAACTATACATATTATTTCAGTCTTATAAAGTGATAAGCAAAGAGGAAAAGGAAGTCTCTCCATGTCCCATTTTTCCCCTAATGTTTTTTAAACAGGAGTAAGAGATATGAAGCAAATACCTTGCACTCAGGCTTATTCAACATGTAGGTCCCACCATACACAGCACTAAGACGAGCAAATGCCTAAAAAACACGAAGGATCCAAAACCATAGAAGCAAATCACAGATTGGAAACATGAGAGAGAGAGAGAGAGAGAGAGAGAATATAAGGTAGAAGGAGAAGAGGAAAGAGAAGAAATTATAAATCAGAAATAATATATTGCATAAGAAAATAATGGAATGGGGGGTGCATAGACACAGAAGAAAGAGGTGAACCTGGGGAAGCTCTCCTAGGCCATATAAAGGATAGATGTATGGTGATCCTCCAGCAAAACGTGCTAGAGATTCAGCATAAAGCTGACAAGTGATGAGAAACAAAAGAATCAAACGAACTATGTTAACTTTTTATAAATCCTAAAGTACAAACATCGAGGGAAAAATAAAGAGCTTCCTGAGAGCAAACAACGAACCTTCATCCTCTTCACAGTATCTAGCGCTGGTTCATCTAAGTAGCGGTCATCTCTGTGGAGAGCCAATGCATGACCAATGAAGTCCACAGTGTTATCATCAAGGCCATACTTTCTGTCAGATGTTCAAAGTTTCATAAGCATAAAAGTTCAAGTTGTCACTTGTCAAAAAGAACTGAATTAAGCAATCATGAATTTAGTAATGTGGTCTATCAAAATAACATTTTATTTCCTCATGGGAATGTCTGATCAAACATGCTACTAAAAATATTCTTTCTTCAGATGACATTAAGGTTACTTTGGCAGCTTCAAAGCATATATAACACAACGCTATTAGACAGAAAGGGTAAAGATTGAAAGCATACGCAATGAGCTCTCTAGTCGTGACTCTTGTCAAATCCATCCCTTCGTGTGTTTTAGGATCACTTTCATTGTAGTCTTGGACATATATAAAGAATTTTCGAGCACGACGCTTTTCAAAAATACCCATGAGAGGGGATTTGAGGGCCTCCATGTCAGTAGCTGGCACCTTGTGAATCTGTTGCATTATGGTAAAAAAATATGGTGATATTCAGTTTATGTGAAAAGAAACTAAAAAGCTGTAGCCCAAAGGAGAAGGCAGTTTAAACATTAGTCAGAAACGATTATACCTTTCCTTTGTTGTACACAAAGCTTCCATCAACGGCTTTAAAATACAAATATTTAGTAACATCAGTATGAATGAGTACTCGAACTAGAGCACCATTTGCCATAATAAACTGAGGAAATCAGGAAATCAATTAACCAGAGTAGAATGACAAAAAGAACTGCAGTACGGGATATTCAAAATGGATATCAGGTAAAATAAAAACCTTTGGAATCATGTCGACGTTATAATCTCTACTAGAACCCAAGTGAGCTGGAGGCTTATCACTTCCTCTAAACCTCTTCCAGAGCTGTGTAATAATAATTTCCATCAAAAGAATAGCATATATATTGCACTTCAGTCCAGCAAAGGGAGCAGGTACAAGGGGCGCGGGATGTTTAAATTCATTGCATATCTCTTGCAGATATAAATGAAATGAATACCTGAATAAGATTAAGGGAAGTTGATTCTCCACCATAATAGTCATTCCTATCCATGTGCAGGACCTAATTACCAAAGGCTTAAAGTTTAGGTTCAAATAACATCAAGATAAATTTTGTAAGCCATAACTGGTGTATTTAGTATTTACTGGATGAAGGAGAATATGTAATGATAATCTATGTTGCTCAGACTCTTCAAAAATGGAGAAGTATCCATGTCGACACGACATGATATGGATACTGACACACGGGATATGAGTTGAATACTTGGTCTTGCACTTGGATACAACAGCAAAAGGAGAAGACAACGGACAGCGTGGAGTATTGCTTTTGGCTTGCATTTGTGGCGACAGAGAACCCAATGAATAAGTTAACGATAGAGGAAATTATGTGGTTTCAAAAGTCAACAATTTATACTGCCAAAAATTGGGAATTGTCTCTACCAAGTTTTATAATTTAATGTAACTGGGGCAAGTTATTGTTTTATTTAAGATAAGATTAATTTAATATTTAATTCTAAATTTGTTTGATTCAATAGTTCAAGTTACACTTATCCATTTTGAGTAATTTAAATATGTTAGAAAGTTTAAAGAGCATTCACGATAAATATATTATGAACGAAGTATAAATGTTGAATTTGGATTTTATCATTAAATGAAACATTTGTATTGCAGTAATTTGTTGTTTTGCTTTAATATCGTAGTTGTTTGCTTTAATTGAATCATTTTTTAGAAAACAAAAATAATAATAATAAATTGCAAGACGTGTCCCCGTATTTTTATTCAAAATTCAAATTATTTTTAACCGTATCCCCATATCTTAATTTTTAAAATGATAAGGATCCGACTCCTAAATATGTATCCATATCCAACAGCCGCACCCAAGCCCGAGCAACATAGATGATAATGATATTTATGCACAAAAAAAAAAAGGCAAAAACACACACACGAAAAATGTACAAATATCAGTCATATATCCTACATGGTAAGGAAAGAGAATGAGTAAAAAAGCGTAGATCTATAAGGGCAAAATGTAGCATGTGGAAATATCACTTCAGCTATTCTACAACCCCTTTCCAAAAATATCACCTTTTGGAACTTACAAGACTCAAAATTTCGTCTAAGCACTGTAGTTAACAGAAAACTAGAAATAAATAAGATCCAGAATCACAAAAATGTAAAATATAAACAGAAGTAAATCTAAAAACACAAGGATTATACCCAAATGAACTTCACAAAATTTATATGAAACCTCATTTATATCTTCTCTGACTTTACTAAGCATTCTTAAGTTTACAACCAACCAAGGCACTTAAGAAAATAAAGCCAAGCATCAGAGTGTCTATGTCTGAGTGTTTACAAAATATTATCCAGCTAAATGAAATATAGATAGATAACCTGACATGCAAACCCATTACTTAACATGCATGTAAATTACTAAAACTCAAATTCTTAAATCGAATGGTCAAAACTCAAAGGCAAACAATGTCCTCATAAAATATTGTTCAAGATGAAAGTGCAAAAGAAACTCGCAAATTTTAATATACATGCATTAGTATATAAGTCATAACAGATCATGTCCCATGTCATTAATAATAATTTATCTGGGCTTGATGTTTTCGTGACCAAATTCTAACTAATCACCTGGATATTTAACTCATCCTAGTGGATCAGAAACAAATACCAAAACTAAATTACACCCATTTCATAAAATATTACTTGATTATATCATCATCGGATAAAATCATTCCAATTACACCAAACACGAATCACTAATAAATGGCAATGAATTGTTTCGGGTGAGACCCCAATTGATTCATATCAACTTTAGAACGCAGAATCAGGAGATCCTTTCCAACAAATCTTTATATTTATTAAGTACGAAAATTCAACAATTGCAAGCATTAAGACCGAACAGATCAGGGAAAAAAAAAACCAACAACAACAACAACAAAGAAAATCTGACCTGCAGGAGTACCATGACGCTCCCCCTTTGTGTCTTTCTTGTATGCATAAGACACTGTTATCTGACGATTGCAAAGATACTGACCATTCATTGCCTGCAGCAATGAATTATATCAGTGTTCTCAAGGTCTAACAACGGAATCATTAGATTAAAACATACAAGACTCAATGTTTTTCTTCAAGTAATATGGGATAGAAAATATCAAATTATGCCCTAAATGAGTGTACAGATGAATTTCACATGTAGGAAAGAACAAAACAAATCAGCACAACGAACAATTCACTGATCCAGCACATGTGAATCCTCCATCTTAATAGCCCCATCAAGCCAATTGAGAGCCCATGTCTGAGATTTTATAAATTTAGGTTCCACTAAAAGCCATCGTATGTAGAAAATGACAATCCCGGCGCTACATAATCTAATTCAAACTGAGACATACATGAAGATGACATATAACATCAATAAGGGTTTGGAATACTTGATTAGAGAATGATTACTCAAGATAGGCATCAAGAACTCTGAATACTAATGAACATGGATTGATGGAAAGCTCAATTTTGTAAACTCGTAATCTTACGACTGAAGTGCAAGTGACAAGGCGTTTGAAACTTTTTACTTCCAATTATGCGACAGCATACACGAATGGAAAGTTAAACCTCGTTTGTTAGTGAAAGAGAAGAATACATATTTTACTTGTTTATATATATTTTGATCATGGAACCAGCGTCCATATGGAGTCAGCACAAGTATACGAGAACATCAGATGGAGAAACTTACCTCAATAGCTGCATCAGAAGCCTCAAAAGAATCATAGCTGATAAAGCCAAAACCACGGGAATTCCCGGTCTCTGGATCTCTCATTATCTACAGGTGTCGTCAAAAAATCAGAAACCCGTAGGCAAATAAGCATAATCATAAATTCATATGTAAATGATCAAAAAATAAAAACTGTCAAATACATTGCAAAGTAATACAATGGTGATGGGATGTGTTGTACGGACACTTCAACTATAGTTGTATACCTGTGTCCCTCACACATCGGATAACAATACTCCTCGAACACTCTACCAAGGTCATTTTTCTTTCTTTATCATAAATATTATATATTATATCAAAGTTGTTATTAAATAAGAAATAAATACTCATATTTAAAATATTTCAACAAAAAAAAATTTAATAACAAGTATAAAACTAAATTTATACTATATAAATGCAAAATTTTAAAGAATTTAATTAAGTTGTCGGCAACATATCATGTTAGTACTTTATGAAAATCACATATCAACTTGTTGGACACAAGTGTTCGTGTCATGCATCATAAGTGATGGCCATTAGCAGTAATGCAGTTATGTTATACACTCATCAGGATACCTCCAATTTCAAAGAACGTAACATGACTAAATGAACTTAAACATCCAAATACCCATAGTGCTAGGTGAAAGAGAGAGAAGGCACAGAAAATATCAACGAGATCCATCAAAATAGAAAAGCCAAGATGATGATAACTCCCCTTCAATATTTTCAATGTTAGCAAAAATACCTAATAGTTCTTACAGGCAGAAAGTTATAGAATTTAGTAATTATGCACACACTTCAATGATACTGGGAAGAAGAGACGAATGCAACATTAAAAAAATTATTAACCAAGAATACCGTGATAGTAATTCTGCAACCATCTGTCCCACAGCTCATAGAATAATGGGCAAAATGCCCAGGTTTGGGTGGAGAGAATGACTTGATTGATACATTTGAAGGGATTGAACTATTTGAAAGGATGTGTGAAATAGAAAAAGGACAGAAGAACAAGTTTTTTTGTCAATCTTTTTGTAATGAGCAATACATATTCAGTTAAAATTCTAATCTTGCTCTTGAAGAGGAAGTACAAAATATGCTCTTCAATGCATGTATCTGTGTCCCTGTTAACACTTTTGTCCATCTCTTGTACTTTCTTTGTTTAGGAAGGGAGGGAGGGAGAAAGAAAGAGAGAGAAAGGAGCACTCTGAGACAAACATAAGATATATTAAACAACCCAACAAATTAAAACTAAATTTTGGAGAAAAATGCAAATCCAAAACTGTGGATGAAAGATAAACTCATTACAGAACTTTGAAAATAGAGAACTATCCACTGAGACAGCACTAATATTATTTATTCACACACTATAAACAATAAAAAATTCGATGAATAAATTTTTTTTAGCTTTTTCTGCCAGCATTTTGTTATGGTGCAAAAGATAAGAGTAAAACTGAGAGGAATAAAAGAGATGAGAGAGGCGTTACCTTTGGATTTGAAACAATGACTCCAAAAGCACTGAAAGTGTCATATAGAAGTTTTTCATCAACATCCTGCAAAGAATACAGAGAGTCGAGTTGAATTTGCCTGTAAATAAATTATGCAAGAAAAGAGTGTGTGCTGTATGTCACTGTTTATAGAATATCCGCACCAACTAAAGAGTGAAAGTAAAACAAGGAGTGCAAAAGTAAATTCAAGCATCCCAAATTTCTTACAGGGTCAAGGTTTCCGATGAACAGGTTAGCACCCACATCAACACTTTTCTTATCTTGAGATGCCTGAAACAACAAAACAAGGTGATTAAACAAATTCATCATATTTTAGTTACATTTTTGCAGTGATTCTTAAAATTACAATAAGATGAGATAATAGGCTCTGCAAAAACATACAAATTGGTGACAAAGTCGCATACAAAATGAAATGTAATTACATACCTTATTCACTCGTATTGCCTTCCCATGCAGTTTAATCATATTTAGAACCTTAATTGCCTGCAGAAACAGGTCGATAATCAAAATCATTGATCTCATAAAGAAGTAACTTAGACAAACAAATCTTTTATTCTGAATGAACAGTTGTGCTCAAACAAGTAACACATACATAATCAGCATCTTCTTCACTTCTAAACTCCACAAAGCCATAGCCTTGATGAGCATTTGTGACTCTATCCTTGGGCACATACACATTGACTACATTTAAAAGGTAAATGATAAAAGTCTCAAATTCTATAAATGTGAAATCTAGTTAGATGTGCGTGTGTGTGTATATAATGATTACTCCAACAAATATCATTAAATTATAAAGAGAAGAAGTCTAGTAAAAAGAATCTCAAACCTACCAACAGGACCTGCTTGCACAAACAGCTCCCATAATAACTCTTCACTTACCTGCAAGTACAGAGAAAGATATTACCCAGTATTATGAAGACAAATATGGGAGACAACACACATCCAGCCAGGCATGTTCACACCCATAAAAAACCAATTGAGATTTTCTTTTCTTCCATCGTGTTGAGAATAGAGTGCAATGGGAAAGTGGAATGGTCTTCAACATAATAAAACTAACACGTTGAAGTGCACAAGCCTCAGTGCACTGGTTTGCATACTCAAAATACAAACAGGAAGACATACACAAGCGCGTAACATTTACATTTTACTGAGAATGAGTATCTGTAATAGAAATAAGAAAACTACCATAATAAATATTCGAAATTATAGAGCCACAAGAACGAACTACAAGTCTACAACAAGCTGCTATATGGACAGCTAGCCAAAAAAATAATAAGCACCTGATTCTAAAATACAATTTGCTGAATTGAACTACTGGAATGGTTACTGCTTGTTCAGCTTTATGAGGAAAATGCAAATATTATACGATATCTTAGGAAAAATTGGCTCGAATTTCAACCAAAGGAAAGATGAAATTTTGTAAAATAACATTTATAGAACTTGTCTTTCACTTCAACAAAAGCACATCTTCCGTATGTTTCCTACTCGAGTTTTTCTTAAGTTTACTTAGGACCCTTCCGGTCGTAGCATCTCACAAACAAAAAGTACACCACAAATAGCAAGGCAAATAAATAGAAATATCAGACAAAATGGCAGATAAAAACCTAGCAACTCAATCACTTCGTAGCAATAAGAGGACATGTTCTGTCCACTGTAATCTACATGTGGAACAGCAATAGTCCATAAACAAATCATTCATTAAAAAACACTGGTCCACATTAAAGGAAAAATCCTAAACCGTAACCCAGAAGTATCTCAGAGATAGAAGAAAAAGAAGAAGAATACTTTGGTATCGAGATTGCCAACGTAAACGGTGGCGTCCTGGTTGCGCTCGGCGGAGTGTTGGCCCAGAAGGTTTGCTCCGACACCCGGCGCGATTCGGGTCGTCATTGAAGCCTTCGAAACGACGTAGTAAAACGGATTACTGGGAAAACTTCTGTGACGCTTAATCGGGACCACTGGAATTTATGTTAGGGCCAGTTGGTTAACGTTGAAAATAAATGTAAATAAATTTGGGAGAGATTCATTTGGGAAGGTGAAAGAAATTTATAAATTGGTCTAAATTTACTTACTGTCCGTTTGGGTCGGATTAAAATTTGATTTTAATTTAAATTAAAGTCAAATAATTAATATCAATTACAATTTTCATGGTCCCACATCTTTTCAACTACACATTTCAAAAACTTCTATCGCAATTCACTAAAAATCTGATTTTAATCAACATCAAACGCCGTCTTACTTTTGATCTCTTTTCTTTTTAAATTTTTTACTCTTTATATGAAAATTTTGGTATTCATTATATTTAACTTTTCATTACAACAATTTATTTATTGAAGTTGTGTATTGTTTAAGTTTATAACATTTTTCAATCCAATGTTATTAATAGGGTGTTTGGGCCGGATTAAAATTTGATTTTAATTTAAGTCAAATAATCAATATTAACCACATCTTTCATGGGTCTCGCATATTTTCAACCTCGCATTTCAAAAGTCTCTATCGTAATTCACTAAAAATCTAATTTTAATCACCTTCAAACACCTTATAAATTTACAACTACAAATATCGTAAAAATGTAGTTCTTTTTCACAAAGTAAGCTGAAGCCTGAAACAAGTAGTGATGGCAACGGGGCGGGGCACCCTCGCCCCGCCCCGCCCCGTCAATCCCCCGTCCCGCGCCCCGCCCCGCCCCTTAAAAAATCAAAAAATTTCAATTAAATACAAATTCAAAATTTTATAATCCAAAGCAAACAATACTTAAAATAACTACATCAATATACAAATTAAGCAACGAAAACAAACAATGTCCAAATTTTTTTTAAAAAAAAAACAATGTGCAATT
>CAIGRO010203279.1:0-19774 GCA_903798355.1 Fraxinus baroniana
TTCTTTTGCAAGTAAAATAATCTTACTGTTGGTAAGTTTTTTTACCTTGCTTGCTTAATAGATGTTACTTGTGCATGGATTGTACCTCAAAACTTCAAGACATCCTTACTTCATTTTTCATCTCCTGATCCTCATTTAACATTTTAACTCCACTCATAATTAACTACTTTGCCAAGCATACACTGTTTATATACCATAAGGATATGCAAAAAGCTCACATTTCATGTTGTATGAAACTTGAATAATCAGATCAAACAGTATTAAGAAAGAAATATGGGTCGAGTCACGTCCAGCACTAGACTATTTATCTAACATACCCTTACAACTTTACAATCAGTGTCTTTTTCTGTATAAAGGCGTGATTTGTGATTTGAGATTGGACCGAAACCCAAGGGCCACATGCTCACAGCTCACTCTTCCACCTGCCGTAATCCAAGTTTTCATATTGTGAATTTGGACGGAACCGTGTCAAAATCATCAAAGTCGAATCTCTGTCGCTCTCTTCCAACCTGGACATATTAAAGACCCAAAAAGGATTTAGTTAACAAACAGTTTGAGAAAAGTGCCCGGAAACCAACTGGGTCGAGAGGACGAGTGTTTAGAGACTCGCCTTTCCTAAGTACAACGGGTCGCATGAAAGTTGTTCATCCATATCCGTTAGCTTTCTAGACAGCATCATCATCCTGAAACAAATTTCAAGAGGAACATCAGTGCTATCTATCATGTATTGTGAAATTACACTTTTTAACTTTTTGTTTCCAAATATGTTTGAATAAGTTACTTTTTCTTAATTACTTTAAGTAAAAAAATTTACTTATTTAAAAAGCAACTCTTACTCTCGAAATAACTAATTTCCAGTTTTTTTTATCAATATAAAGATTATATTTTAAGATTTCCTTATTCACTATTAAGTAACTTGCAGGTAAACTATTTAAGCTTAGCAACAAAAGAATGGAGTTAGGTAATCAGGTTTCCCGAAAACAATAACTTCTTTTAGAGTAATATTTCATCACGAATTTTACTCCCAAAATTCACTAAGATACGCGAGGAAATACGAGATCTAAAGAATAACAAGCACAACTCGGAATGTGCACACTCCCCACAAAATATTTGCAAAACTAATATTACTTGCAAGTTTTCGTGTGATCCTTCAAATTTCACAAGTTCGTCTGGAAACTATATAAAGATATTCAAAAGAATCCTCCAACGCCCAGCCAGCTGGCAAAGGTTCTCGGTGAAATTCTCTTGCCCTTTGCAAGAGAGTCGAACAATTCAAAATTCAGGGAGACGTACCTCTGGATTGACGAGTCAATTCGTTCAATCATCTCACAGGTTTTATATTGTTCAGGATCCTCTAGGAATCTAACCATTCCATCCTTCTGGTTGATTGTAGCATATATTTCACCATCTTGGATCTGCAATAAGATAGAAACATATATAATATAGACGACAACCACTGGTCAATACATTTCCACTATAAACATTGGAACACTGAACCTACCATTTGAAGTACATGCATCTCAGCCTCCTTGGCACTATTAAGTTGGACAGTATTGGCTATATCTTGGAGGGAGAGAGTCAGGTAAGTCTGAGTCAACCTCTGAATATTGCGTTTATACATAGACGACACTACTTGTTTCACCAATCCAAGATTCTTGTCCTGAAACAGCAGATAATACTTAGCTCTTTCAGATGACACAGACTTCACATGGGACTTGGTGGAAGTTCCAAGTGAAAACAAAAACTTCATTGCAGCACTCCTGTATCTGTTGACCTAATATGTAGGAAGATAGTGACAAAAAAACTCACAGATTCAAACTTCTCATTGTTTGCCTGCACAAACGATTCGAGTTCTGATATTTTTCCAGTACAATAACTATTCACCAATTCAAGATACGGCTGCTCAAGAGACAAGAAATAAATTTATTATTAACTCAAAAGAAGGTGAGGGCATTTGAATGTAATGCACATCCAAAAGTACTACGGATCAAAAAAAAAACATCATATTTATGAACACCAGTATAAGAAATCTTTGGTTCTAAATTGTTCCCAACGAGTTTCTGTTCATGGATGATTACTCCCTAACTAATCAAGTATCTTGGCTTTGTGTCGATCCAGTTGCAAAGTGCATCTTATTTCTCATCAATACTTGTGTAGAGATTGGAATGCATCTTTAACCTCGGTCCTTGAGCCCCCTTTTGTACCAAAGGTTCATAATTATTATCGTTATATTAATGTTCTCTGCAGTTCTCCTTTGTTCGTGGTATTTGATTTCTCAAAGGTGATGCTCTTCCATTTAACTACATAATGTACTAAATTAATTGACAAGGAAAAGATTTCATGTCGTGTGCACCTATGTATGCATGCCCCAGATTTTACTATGAAACTCAGTAAAACCTATCTACTTTTCCAAGTCTACACACCTTTCTCACATTTCAATTTAAACCAGAGCTTTACATTCTTAAATATTTGTTCTATGGCTCTTGCATCCAGCATCATCTACCCATTAAAAAATAATAATGATAATAGTTTCCAACTTTCTTCCTTATCCAAAACTTACATTTCATGCTTCCAATCAAGAGGGCCCACAATTTTGTTTAATTGAGGCTCATACATGACAATAGAAGTCAAGGTATGATCTTGCTTTCAAACAATGGATCTGATAATTTATTTCATGTATCCTAACTAAACTTGAAAAGAAATTAACTTCTCATCAGTATACAACACATATATTGTCGTGTAATTTTAAGCGTGTGATAACAGCCACAATATATGTACCTCCCGTGCATTAGTTATCTGGATTAATCATAAGCAAGTTAACATCCAAATACAGATATAACTTAAACATCAAGTTTATTGGGATTAACTGATGCTGTTTTTTGTTCAATGTTCATAGTTTCTGATAAAAGCCTATCAACATTTTCAGCAAAGATACACATCAAAACAAGTTCCTGCACAAGAACTTCAGAGCTGTCAAAAATTACCACACATTACCTGAGAGAAGGTTTTTAGATTTCTTTGAGCCACAGAAGAAGTGTACTTTGGGAAACTGATAGAGAACTGCCATAAAAAGTAAAGTAGGTTCTCATTAATTGTTAAGTAAAAGGCTATGACAGTAATAAATTTGTCTAGTAAGGCATTTATCAGAGAAGGCAATAAGCTAAAAATCAAAAATAGATGTTTCTGAAACAGTTAAAGCAGGATTATTAGGACAAAGCCAATAGTCTTGCACCAGTGAGCATCTAGTAGATATATCTTTCAGGCCATATAACTTTAGCCATGTAACTTACTAATACAGTGCAATCAAGACATAAAAATATTGCCTCTTAAAGACATCAAAATATCGAAACCGGCAATTCAGACTAATTGATCCATTTTGAGGAAATCTTAATCCTGTCAAGTATGCATTTTACCAATCTTGGCTTCACTTAAAAGAGTGGATTGGCCTACCGTTGTTCATTTGTGAAACCTTGTTTTCAAACCTAACTGGTTAGGAAATGGTTTGGCAATGTACAGTCAATTTGGCCTTTACACGCCAACGTTTTTCCCGCTGTGCACTGAGCCCTTGTTTGAGCCATATTTCTTCCATCAAACTTTATTCTTGAACAGTGATTTGATCTCATTTCAATTACACATTCTTCAATAAAATAATATTACGTGTAAACTTAAAAAAAAAATTCTTATTTTTTAATCACACATTCTCCATCATAACCCTATTACAAAATACAATTTTTAAAAGAAAAAATAAAATGGGCTCAAACAAGCCCTAAATATCTTCACTTGCTTTTTTTCTCTCAAAAAGCTACAGGAAACCCTTGAGAAAATTCCCCAAGATTCTTGATTACGGCCGAAAAATTCGAATTCCCAAAACATAAATTTGCTTTTATTGTATATTGTCGGTCCATAAATCCATTTAGCTACTCTTAATCATTTGATTTTTTTTCTTCTCTTCCTTCGACCTTCAAAGAATACTTCGCAAAAACTAGGAAGAGTTCCACAAGAAGTGGACAACAAAATTTCATACTCGACCTCACGGGAGTAGGGACTTCGAGTTTTCTTTGTGCCCGTGTTCGAAGCTTTGTGAATCTTTCACAAACAAAGTGGACCATGGTCACCTCAACTCCCTTCATCTATTGTTTCTTATTGCGTACGTATTTTCATTTCTGTATTTTTGTGTGTTATTTCTTCATTTTTCTATATACAAAATATGTGTTTTCTTCGAAATTCTGTGGTAGTTTCAACAACTGAAAATGCTTTATATTTGCTTTATTTTGGTGTCTATATATTTTTCCGATTTCTTCTATGTTTATATTTTTGGTATTTTATTTGCTCTGTGTTCTTAGACTGCTTGAAAAACTATGCTTCACAAGTGAAAATTGTATATTTCTTTCACCTTAGCTCGTAGTTGGTGAGATTTATGATTTTAACATTATAGGCTTTGTTTAGTGAGGCTTCTTAAAAGAAACATTGTTTTTCATATTATGGCTTGTTGAGTTTTCTATTGTTTTAAGTAAAACTGTAGCTCAAGTAAAATGATATGAATGAAATAGAAGTCATATTCATGAATTATGTAGAAGTAATATATAATTCTTCAATGTTTGAAGTAAGAATAAGTTTGTGTATACATTTGCTATTGTGTTTCCTTTTGTTTAAGAGGTACTCGTGCTTCAAGTCATCGTTTGTATATTTTGGGACATGTATTTTATGTTATATTAGTTCTTAATTGCTCTCAGTATGCAAAATTGTTTAAGATGTCCTGTAGTTTTCTTTTGTCAAACTTGATATATTATCTAATGTATGTACTTATTGTTTTGTCATGTTTCTTTAGATCTTGCTGGAGTTCAGCCGTGCGATAGTTTATCCTACCGTTTTAATGGATGTTTCAGAAACTCCTTTTGCTGTAGAGCTCGGTGTTGGTTCTTCTAAATATCCTAACTATACTAAAAGAGCCAGTTTTGAAAGGACAGATGTCAACAAAATATACCTGTCTCCGTGCGCAACGGAGCCACATCGTGTCTCTGTTGTGCACGGAGGCCTCCGTGAGGCACGGACCCAAATTCGCTTTCTCCGTGCATGGCGAGACAGGTAGCCAGAGTGTCTGGCTCCGTCTCTCACGGAGCCCTAGCAGTCTAACTATATATGCTTATCATCTCTCCTGACATAAGTGTTGTTCCTGTAGTACTGTGTTTCTAGCTATCTTTATCTTGGCTTCACAACTTCAGTAGTAGGAACTTGGTGAATGGAGATATAAAGTTTTTTGTAGGTAAGATTGTTTGAATTCTGGCATGTCAGTTTTATCTTCAGTTGCAGGAGTTTGGAGCCATAAATGTCAACATTGCAAGTGTGTGAAGATATTTCATTGTCCTGATCTATCATCGCACTTTAGAAACTTAGCAATTCAATATATAGCATAGTGAACGACTGCTTACCAATTAATCCAATAAATGAATGACTGGAGTTTGTTTATTAAAGTTTATTACACTTTATTGACTTCAACATAGATAATACGTTTGTTGAAGTGAAAATATAAAAGCAGATTTAGGTTGACATGCCTCTTTTGCAGGATTGATTATGTCCTTAGTTTGTCAGTTGAGTGCCTGTATAACATGATTCTTACAATGGGATGGAGATGGTTTCAGAACCTAATTTAGAAGCCTAAACCGGAGCTTCCATCCCCAACATTTCACCCTCTTTGCACTTCTATCCCCAACCTTTGTTTCTTGGCATTATTCTCCTAAACTTTCATATATTGGTGCCTGTGGTCCCTTCATTCCAAGTTTTTTATTACAGTAGCTTAGGAAGACGAGTTAATCCTTCAACTTGACCTAGGAAAAACTAAATGCGAAAGTGGAAAAAAGAAATAGTCAACAAAAATTCTTAAGAATGCTTATTTGAGGGGTTGAGTTAACATTTGTCCTATTTATTAACTATTCTTAAGAATGCTTATTTGAAAAATTCTCAAAACGACAAAAAGTTATATCGGTAGAGATGTTAGATTTATTGTGCTTATTTTCTTGCAATTTACTATTTCATTCTCTCGTTGACTTGCCAAACTACCCCATCACCTTTCATCTTTCATAAGACTTCTTCAAAAAGCTAATTTAACTGGGTTAAAGGTTACCTCGAGCAAGAGGAATAGATTGCTCCTTCAAACACTGATGGGTTTTCGTAAGAACAAGGTTGAGGTCATGTGGAAAGTGATAATTTCAACTAATGTTTAAGTGATCTGGACAAAGATATACACTAGATTATCGAAGCATGAGAGCAGGAAGTTTCAGAATTATGTGATAGAGCTAAGTGGTTAACTTTTGGGATTACAAGTTTATGGTGTTTGAATTTTGAAAAGATTTATCATCAATATTTATTTGTACATAGAATCAGCTTATGAATGCTAATTGAATTTGATTAGATATATTAATGTTGTGAGTTATACTGCATTTGCTGGTCTAGCATTAGAATTAGAAATATTTTCACCGAAGTGGGCTGATTATTTAAATTTATTGCAAGTTTTTCTCTCTTGGATAGATGCTAATAGAAAGTTTAAAGCACCCAAATTAACGACGAATTTTCATTACCGTGGCACCAGGACACCTAATACAAGCAGAAGCTGACTTAACATTATGGAACTAACTACCTTAGATGTCAAAAATCAATGTTCTTTTCAGAGATTAGAATAGAGAGTAATTCAATATGCTCAAAATTTGATCACTAACATTTTAAGTGTACTTGCTTGTTTCTGACTATCATTATCATCATAATTTGGGCTGCCTGTTCGTTGTGCCCAACATATGTACATACTACTACAAACTGTTGCAATTTAACAAGAAGAGTCCAGTTAAGTTGTCATAGAGATTAAGCTAGAGACTAGGTTATCTTTTCATCTTCCTTTTTGATTCTCGAAAATATGCTTGCACGTGATTTCCTTTAGATGTTTTCCCTTTTTGTTTTTTTCTGTGCACGTCTTATTTATTGGTTGATTTGCTTCTCGCAAATTGATTCGGGCTCTTGGGACTGCCATCAAGCTTTACTTGAATGTATAATTTAAAATGGTTGCTTAGTTACAAAATATTGGAGCCTGATCTTAGAAGAGTTTATGAATGGTTAATTTCTATTACTATCAATATCCTATTCGTCATGTGGTTTAGCATCAAAAGTAACAAGACTTGTGATGTTTGTAAGCAGGGTGTCCATAACCTCTCGATCATATCATTGAAGATTAAGAATCCTCCAACTGTTGTAAGAAGGTCAGCATATGTACCAAATGGCTACTTCCTATGTATACTTTTAACTGTTGGCATCTGCTTCATTCACTAAGTTGATAATGAATATCATAATCTTTCGCATACCCAATTCATTTGACATTATATGAAAACCCCATGTTGTCTTGTGATATCTTTTTGCCCTTTTTGTATTTGCTATCATCACATCTGACGTTACTCTTGTTACACAGCAAAAAACAATCTTGACGTTACATGCATGTCTCGAGACCAACGGAATGTTGGTTAATAGGTAATTATTTTTATTCTTTCGTTAAGCTTTTATAAGACCAAAAATCATTCCACACTATTAAATAGCCAACTACACTACGACACGTGCATTGCACGTGCGCTCACTAGTATTTCTAAATGTACAACTAAGTCATATAATGATTTCATTCGCCATCAACGAAATCGAAAACAAACAGACCCCTTTGCATTCACAGATGGAAACTGACTTTTGAACCTTCATAAATAACATCAATTGCGATGATAGAGCTAACCCATTTCAATATGGAACAAATGCTGCTGATATTAATGAGTTCTTCAACTCGATTCTTGTCAATTCAGACTAGCATCCCTGTTAGGATTCAGGCATATATGCAATGTATATAACAAAGGCTCACATGCCATGGTGGTACTACAGAAGTCCATTGAGGTCTCAAGACCCAAACAAGCCATGGCTTATCATTCTTTGGCTACAGGGTGAACCTGCAAGTCTAATAATTTGTATAAAGTGCGTATAAAATAATAATTATTGAAATTGATAAATTTTTAATTTTTGTTTTTTACATTATAAAAGCGGAGTTTTTCTTACTTCATTTTGGGCAAAATTTTGAAATGTTTACATGTGAATTTGAATAATAAGTTTTGTAATATGAACAGGGAGTTGGAATTGGGAATTTTGAAGAGAATGGACATTTAGACACTTCTTTGAAGTCTACAAATTCCACATGTTGAGAAAAGCTGATCTTGTATTTGTGGTAAGCATTTAATTCCTTATATATCCATAAAATTACAATATCTTGGATTTTATTTTTTTTACTTGTTTTCTAATTTTTTTTTTCTCTTGTAAGATAATCCTGTTGGGGTTGGATATAGTTTTATGGAGCAGAATAATAAACATCTGTTTGTTAGAACTGATGTAGAAGCTGCAAATGATTTAACCACATTGTTGATAGAATTTTTAAAAGAAATGAGAGCATCCAAAAGAGAATTTATTGGCAGTCTTATGAAGGAACATTTGCTATCACTATTGGATTATCAGCACTAAGGCTACAGAGGCAGGAAACTAAAGCTCATTGAAGGTAATCATTATTTTTTTCTCATTCTGGAATCTTAGGTTGATGAAATTCAAATATAGATGTGAAAGAAGGATCAAATTTCAATCTTGGATTTAATGAGTTGTCGAGTTCTTAATTTTGATGACATGTTTGGTCGAGAAAATGAATACTAGAACAGATTCAACCATGTCCAATATTGGGTACAGAACATACACTGCATTTGTTCTTTATTTGCAGGAATTGCATTGGGGGACACTTGGATTTCAGTAGAAGATTTTGTGGTATGCATTTAAATGAAGATAATTTGATTCTGTTACTACATAGGGAAAGCGAAAGTCGTAGTAAATTTAACATGCTCATTGTAGTTCTCATGGGGTCTTCTTCTTTAAGGTGTCTCAAGGCTTGACAACAATGGCAATCAGAAGTCTTAACAGGTCTCCATTTCTTACTTCTTAAAATGTGAATTAATGCTCCTGTCTTAACATGACCGAGCAAAGAAATAAAATGAGTTTATTTTGTTTTGGCTGATTTTATTGTAGCCCAATGGAAAAGCATTACCTTTCGTTGCTGGATTTGTGTGTCAGGCATCAGCAAGGGAAAGTGCTGGCTTTGTGGTTGATATGATACGCCAAAAGAAGATGGGTGGACGTGCATTATTACTTGCTGGTCATCTTGGTATGGGGAAAACTGCTCTCTCCCTTGGAATGTCCCAAGAAATTGGTAGCAAGGTTTTATTGGACATACTATTTCTTATTTCTTGCCACCATTGTATTTCTTCATTCTACCTTTGTTTTGCTGTGTGGATAAATATTGCCTGTTATTGAAAATATTAACTTTATTATTGATGTTTGGATTTTTTTAACTTTAATATTATGAAGGTTCCATTCTGCCCAGCTCCTGAAGCGAATTGTCTTATGTTTTAACTTAGGATATAGAGAATCTTTATGATGAATACCAAATAGATTCAGAATTAGAAATCAAAAATTAAAGTTGAGGAGTCATAACAATGAAAATCTAGGAAACATCAGGGTTTGCTTGTTTCGAAAGGAAAACTAGTGGAAAAGGGAAGTCCACGGTTATTTTTTTTAGTGAAATCAATACCTTTTGCTGTGCTTAGCTTATGCTCTAGAACTTCTTAAAGAATTTTATTTTGTTTATTTTATAATATATTTGCTTCTTTTCATCTCTCCTTCAAACAGATATCCAATTAGATGTTTGAAGTTTCGACAAGTTATTGACCAACAAGTCATCCATAGTCTCCTAAAAAGCCCTCTTTCACATTCATACTGTACGGTAGGGGTGGGCAATGGGTCGGGTCGGATCGAGTTTGACCCAAAACTGACCCGACCCGACCCGATATTCCCGGTTCTGGACTATTTCACAAACCAACTCGACCCGACTTCTATCCTAAACCGACCAAAAACGGTTCGGGTCGGGTCCTTTTTCTTTTTTTTTTTTTTACAAAATAGTAACAGTACTCAAAGAGAAAAGAGGACAAGAACAAGAAATAAAGATGGTCCAGTATCAATCAACAGATCTTCAGATTCCTAAAGAGCCTCCATCAAACCAAAGGCGTTGAGCTAAATAAACCCCAATACAAATTAAATCAACCCTGATTCAAGTTATCAATCTCTACTGACGAAGGTTTTTTAAACTAGACTAGATACGTGTAAGGAATACAATTCTTTAACTGGTTCCTATTTCTGTCATTGGTCCCAGTCTTTTGGTCTAGTTAAGTCTAAAAGCAAAAGGCTTGGATCACCAAAGCACTATCACAAGAATCACACAAAACAAATCATGACAGTCATGAGATAGTTCGATGTTTTACTGACTTCTCTGTAACCAGGGAGAGGCTTGTCTACAACTTGGCTTAATCTTCTCACAGAGGAGAGATCAGTGGCTGTTTGGGTACCTTTGGCTTCACCTTCTTCATCTATCACATATAATTTTAGCCCAAACAGGTTTGAAGGGCACACCACGGCCAGGTTGTAGGCGACAACGAGAAAAGGGACTTGGACTTGGCAGTCCTGATGGCAGTGGAGAAGAGGAGAACTGGCTTCTCGAAGGCGGCTGAGGGCTTGGCAGAATTTGTTGTTGTGATTTAAAAGAGCAACAAAATTATAGGGTTTCACTGGGTTGGGTCGGGTCAGTTTTGGGCCAAACCCAACCCGACCCACAATTATTTTAAATTTATTTTACCCGACCCGACCCAACCCGAATTTATCCTTAAACCGACCTAATCCGACCCGACCCATTTTGGGTTGGGTTAGGTCGGGTCGGTTTTTTGAACCGTTGTTTTCATGCCCACCCCTACTGTACGATGACTTTTTAAACCTTATTCTTTAAGTTAGCATGATGATAACAGGTATAGAAGGTCAATCTTTTAAAAAGTTGATAATCACGATCGATTTCCAATGTCTCTTCAAATGTATGTTGCTTAGAATAGCTTTTCGAAAGTTACATCTAGAGTCCATCCTCACGTGAGACCTTCTCTAAATGCTCAAAGCTTAGGCTTTACCTCAAGGCTAATCCTTTGAGCAACCAAAGTCTTCACCTTTTTATCTTGCCTTTTCTATCCGATTTATAATTCATTTATAGATTCGACGTTTCGAAACAGAGGCCAAATAAATAGAAGACACTGATGATAAAGAGGATGATACAGGAACATCAACTTGCCTGAATCAAACATAAACTTACATTGCTAATGATAATGGGGAATGTTGTGCACCTTACAGTTTCTTGGTGATCTTTTCATGTATACGTCACATGTGGACACACGTGCATTTGAGGAGATTCATCTAAACTCTTTATAGTGGTAAAAGATTTTTGCATGTCAATGACAGTATAAATTGAGGGAACAACTATGATGATGTAGTTACTTGTAGAGTGGTGGTTTACTTCAAAACTGACTTCAGTGGATGCTTCATTTATTAAAAAGAATAAGAGAATGGAGAATTTGACATTTTCGCTTGTTGATATTACTTCAGTACTTCCATCTTTCAAATTGAAGGGTTGAATATCGAATGAATAGTGAATTTGATACTTGTCTAAATCTATTTTGCAGACACGTCAACGTTACCTTAAAAATAACAAAGCCCATGCATTGCACGGGTAAAGACTAGTATTTGGTGAAAAGAGAGCAAAAAGGTAAACCTGTCCAAGATGGATGAGTGAAACCAGTATGTATTTTTTGTATGCTTCAATGGCTATAGCATTCAAAACGGACATAGGTGCAGTCACGACCTGAAAGTATTAGCAATGAGAAAGATCGAAGGTTTTAAAACTGGTTAGTAAAAGCACATCCATTAGTAGTAAGATACATTAATCAACAGAGATATTAGCTGATAGAAGTCGAGTTATTTAGCATTGGTTACCAAAAAAATTACATACATTGTGCAGTAGCTCCAGCGCTTTGCTAAACTTTTTTTGTCCTATGCAAATCATGCCCCTAGATGATGCCAAACATTGAGATGTGTCAGTAAGCTTAAGGCCAGTAAGCTATTATTCAGGCCAGTAAGCTTAAGGCAGGATGTCACATTTAAACATGATCGATGACATGCTTTCCAGGTCTCTATATCAAGCAAAAACTTCTGTGTTTCTCAAGACGTCAAAAAATTCGAGTAAACAAACATTATGCTGTTTCAAATCCAGAAAATTTTAATGGATCATTTGAATGCTTTTTGTCACATTGTTGTAGGATTTAAAGACAAAGGCATCTGACTTCAAAAATAAGCTGTCGTGATTTATACAAAATATATATATATATATATATATATATATATATATATATATATATATTTGGTAATGCAGACTGCATAGCATGCAGCTAATCTGATCATCACTAACTGAAGTTCCGATTCATGAAAGATAATATAACATAAAAGGTTATGCGTGGTTCCAATGATTCTTCAACAAAGTAGTCTATATGCCTACGCCAATATAACACTTTGGGCCAGCTCAGTGTTGGAGCCATTAGAATTTAAAAGTACTCCCTCCGTCCCATTTATACAGGCTTGTTTTGTTTTTCACGGATTAAGAAATTTTTTTTAATATTATTGGAAAATCAATTTTTGCCAAAAACTTTTCTAGTTCACCCTTATTTAATTATCAATAACTAGTAGTAAATTATTATTGGAAGTAGTAAAAAATTAAGGGTATATTAGTAAACGAACAAAACAAAACATTCTTAATAAAGAAACAAAACTATATAATTGAAACAAGAAAATAAGGAAAGTGAGCATATATAAAGGAGTAACAAAATTTGACCAAATATCTCCAATTACAACAAATGGTCAAATGAAATCTCATAAGAAACTACATGAGGTGAAAAATAAAATCAGAACAAGGAAGTATTTTATTTTAGTTTAGTTTGAATTCGCCAATGAAGTATTTTAAGGGTCTTGAAAATTTGTTAAATACACAACAAATCCGAAAAATACTTACCCATAATAACAGTATAGAAAAAAGTCCCTAGGTTGATCAACCTCAAATATGTCATCCTCCAAAATGGAAAGACCAGTTTTATAGCACTTTGCCAATAAACAAAGAAGAAGAAAATCTGGGTGCAATGTTGTCAGATGTACAGAGGAATATTGCAGCTTCCGAAGAGCTGTCAGCATTGGAGCCACACCTCGCATGGGATCTTCAAGCAGCATAATTTGGTCCTTAAACCTTTTACAAACAGATATAACTGCAAATCAATCACCATCAAAATTGTGAAATGAGTAAGATAAGAGCCATATAAATCAAATATGGCATGTTACAGAGAATGTTATTACATTTATCAGGTGCCAGACGTATTTGCTCAGCAGCACACAAATTGATAAACCTGGCTACAGAAAGAACTAGCTCACTGGCTTGCTCTTTTGAAATTGGAGCGGATGTGCATGCCTCCCTGTTAAAGACATAGGTGAGTGACAGATTGTTCCAAATGTAACGGAGAACTGAAATCCAACTGCAGAAAATTTCATGCCACGCACAAATAAGTGGTTCAATCTGACGCCATCACTATTCTCCCTCCCAAAATAAACATCATAAAGCAAATACAAGACTAAGGAATATAGCTTCCACATCAAATCATTCAACTAGTATAAAACTCAAATATCGTTTCCTTAGATTGAGGCCAACACTTAATTATCTTTGCCTTGTATTGATAAAATTTTCTGTTCTGCTTTTAAGATAGATGTACTAGTGTCATATTGCAAAAAATCTGAAGTAAGAGAAGTGCATCATTAAAATACATCATATTAAAAGTAAAATAATTGTGACTATGTTTGACAAATTAAAGGTCAACAGAATGCCTATTAAAAACATCAGAACATACACGAACATCTTCATATATACATTCAGAAGTTTAAGCAAATAACAGGAATTTTCCATTGCACACAAATCCCTAAATTCAAAATATAAATCATTCATTTCTCGATTCAATTGCAAGAGTCTAGGTTAAAATAGGAATGTACAGAATGTAAAGGTAACCGAGGGAGTGTATCGACGGGTTGAGTTCAGTGAGTAGAGGAGCGAGGCGAGTCGACTCGGACTTAAGTAAATCCTCGAATTGTTTCAAGAGGGTGTGGAGTTGATTAACATCCGATGTACTGCCCGATAATCCCTGGATTTGAGCAACCAGAGTTGCCACTGAGTTCATATTCAGATTCACCTCGGCTTTAGGGTTTTTGGTTTTGCGTACAAGAGAGTGGAGAGCGAGAGAGAGAGAGAATGGATTTATGGGTTTTGAATCTGGAGTTTATAATTTGATGAAATTATACCAGAGGTGGCAATGGTCGAGCGGACGTATGCTCACGAACTGCTCGGCTCGTTACTCGCGAACTCGGCCCGTGAGATCGTTGTTATTTTCCGTGGATGAGCTTGGCTCGTTGGCTGGCCCACGAGCCACTCGTCCGTGGGACTGGCTCACCCAACTAGCCAGCCTGCTTTGTTCGTGCTCGTCATTTGATGAGCCCAAGCCGCTCGACTCATTTATCACCACTAATTATATCCAAACAATTGTTTCAATTTTTCATTTCAATAAAGGTTGTTATACAAGTAAATAACAATTTACATATTATGTGGTGAAATATGATTGGATCAAAACAAATTCAATCAAATAAAAATAAAAATTGTGCTAAATATACATAATGATTTATATTAATGAATTAGATGCATATATTGTAATGAAATATGTCAAGTAAGAATTTTTTTCAACCAAATAAAAGAAAAAAATTCTTTGCTCTCTTTAANTTTCAATTTTTCATTTCAATAAAGGTTGTTATACAAGTAAATAACAATTTACATATTATGTGGTGAAATATGATTGGATCAAAACAAATTCAATCAAATAAAAATAAAAATTGTGCTAAATATACATAATGATTTATATTAATGAATTAGATGCATATATTGTAATGAAATATGTCAAGTAAGAATTTTTTTCAACCAAATAAAAGAAAAAAATTCTTTGCTCTCTTTAACACTATCTTTTCGTAAAACATTAGATAACTCCATTATATACAAATCACATTATTCAAAAAAACCTTATCGCTCTATTTCTGACACATCATGTGTATGTAAATCATTATACACATGTAATACAAACCTCTTCCAATAATTAGATTATAAAATTACGATTGTGCTACATGTTTGCATATACATGATGCGATGAGATATAATGAAGTCAATATTTCTTCAACCAAATAAATAAATAAATAACTTCTCCAATCTCTTTTTGACACCACATACATATGTAAATCATTATATAAATTTTTATTTATAAGTAGCATTATTCATAAAATTATTCTTTCAATAATCAGGTACCCTATCCCCATTCCACTCGATTCCACGCCACAACCCATCCTAACCCTAATTCATTTTCCACCACAAGAAAATATCACGTCTGTTGTATTCTACTTCTTCCACACTGACTCGACATCGAGGGCAACACTATAGCGCATGATCGTGTGCACATTCAGCAACGATAGGTACCAATGTGAATCATAATGACGCCTGTCACTGTTGCGATAACAGTACTCATCATTGCTTCAGCTGTTGTAGTGGCAACACTCTATGTTGCAGCAATCTGCGGTGCATCGTCGCTGTGACGTACCACAAGCTTGTTGATGATGATTATTGTTATTGGTATGATTTGGGTAGTGGTAATGGTTGTTGGTGAGGTGGTAATAGTTGTTTATGCGACTTTGTATTTGTGTAGTACGAGTTAGGGGATGATGATGGTTGTTAGTGATGTTTGTGGTTGTGGTAAAGTAGTGGTGAATGCGGTGGTTGTGATGCACTGGCTGTGGTGTGTTGTAGATTTGAGATGGTGACGACAACGTTTTGGGTGATGTTGGGTGATGTTGGGTGGGTGGGGTAAGATAGGGGAGATGAAGGGTAATTTGTGATCAGTTAATTAGGTTATTGTGACTTGTTCGTTTGATAATATGTGACCGATAAATAAGTTGTAATCAATTAATTTGATATTTTGTAATAGATAAATAAGTTATGATCAATTAATTCGACAATTTGTGACTTATAAAAATGTGTGATCTGTGAATAAATCTGCAATTGTGACCCACATTTTGTGTCTTTTTTATTGTGACATTCTGTGATTTGTAAAAAATACATAATTGTAATCATAAATTTTATATTATTGTGACATTAATCTATTTAATTAGCACCACCTGATTTTTGAAATAATTTTACAAATTTCTTAAATTTGAAAGTATATTTTTAAACTACAATAATTATATATTTTTCTCTATAATTTATTTATAATTGGGCTCATCTTTTGCAGATGACCAATTTAGGGGATGTAGAAATTATATTTCAACTTGTTTTTAAATATTATAGTGCTAAAATCGGGTGGAATGTTTAATTAATCATAAATCAGGTCACAATTCAAGTATTAATATTAATAATAATATTGTAAAATTTACCACCTCACCTCACCCCACTATACTATCTCTTTTCTCTTTCTATCATTTAATTTTCCCCACATGTTTACATCTGTCTCACTCTAGTTATGTGACCAAGCTTTAGTTTCTCTCTCTACCCATATTTCTCTTCTTCATTATTCCATTCTCTCTTTCCAGCAAAAGTTGTTGTAGGTAGTGTGGGATTTCTTTATGCACTTTGCTCAATTTGCCAACTTAATTTCTGTCACTTTGCTCATTCTACTATCGCTCACAAGTCCCAATGGTAGTGGCAATGGTGTGCTATTAATTATTTTGTTCTATGCGTTGTAATGGTGTTAGCGGTAAGATGATGCTAGTTGGTGGCACTAAGTTTGGATTGAGTTGAGGTTGTATAAACAAGGATTATAACCAATAAATTAGGTTAATCTGTGACCAATAAATAACATGTAATATGTGACCCGTAACATGTAACATGTAAATTGATAACATGTCACGTGTCTTTGTTCACTTTTTATAGATCACATCAATTTCACAGGTCACATATAACTGATTTTTGTTCATAAGCCAATATTAATTGGTCACATATTATAGTACACTAGTCACAAGTCAAATTGTGTAGGTTACTGATGTTTACAGGTCATATGTTATAGTGTACATGTCACAGATCATATTTTATAGATCGCATGCCAATATTAATTGATCATATGTTATAGTTCACATGTCAAAAGCTAAAGTTCATAGGTTACACGTTACCATTCACAAATCACAGGCCATATTGTATGTCACAAATGTTTCACATGCCAATATTAATTGCTCACATATCACCATTCATAGGTAATATATCAATGTCTGTAAGTCACGAATCTAAGAGAATTGACCATAGGCCTTCGGAACAATACCACGGGCAATAAATTCAAGAGATTGGTTACACGACATTAATTACTTCGAACTGGTCACAAATTCAATTAATTAAATTTCAGCACAGAGAAATGAAATTATTTGATGCGGTGAATATTCTACAAATTACATTGGAGGCTGTTTTTCAATTTTCAATTTTAAAAAATAGATTTAAATTATATCGGCGCTACTCAATCGTCCCTAAAGAATATGATCAAACGCCGTCGATGCTTAGTTGCTGACAATCTCTATAGATTTTATCTTTTTTTCGACAAATTTATTTAGATGTCGGTGACTGTGAAAGTAGATGCCGGGATGGGTGGATGCCAACGACTATAAAAGGGACTGGCAGCGAGACAGATGGCGGTTATTGTGGCCCGAACTTTAAAGAGATTGAAATTATTTTATATATAATTATTTATTTAATTATCACCTGAGTTTTGAAAATATAAACTTGTTCTCTTAAAATTGAATTGGCCTAAACCTAAATCCTGAGATATGATTTTTTATCATCTAGATTATCATTTATATAATATATATTACTGCATCCCATTAAACCCCTATTTTGAGCTCTATTAAAATGTATTTTTGGGGTTGGAATAGCCTTTTTTTGAATGTGTGGCTAAAAAATAAGAAAAAAAATTTGGGTTTGTGTGTAATATTATTTTATGGGAAAATGTTTAGTTGAAAAAGAGTTGTGAAAAATGTATTTTCTAAAAAATCGACCACAAACAGTGGCTAAATTTGAATCAAATTGTCAATAATTAATTATGTTTTATGTTCAAAAAACCAGTAAAAATATATAACTAGATACCTTGCACAAGCTATTAGTTGAATGATAGATCCAAACATAAGAAATTTGCTGCTAAATGCCAAACCCACATTCCTCTAGTGTTTCCCAAGAAGTCCATCAAGAACTTCAAACCATTGTAATTATATGTTTATTAAAAGTGCAGAAAAAATAAAAATGGAAATGTTGGCATCTTCCGTTTTTCCTATCTCCACCAATGGCCTCATCCCGTACTCAATCTTATCAACCCTCTCCGTCAAAGTCCTAAACAAATTCTTCCACGCCATCACCACGTGCCAAGATTTATCAAGGAGTTTGACGACATTAATCACACACAATTCGTAAACAACATGACTCTCTAATATGCACCATTTACATTTGAAGAATTGGAACTAGTCATTGCACCAATTAGAGGTTTTTCCAATTCACACGTATTCATAATTATTCCGTAAATTCTAACAATTTCTCTGTATTTCATCTCTTACCACACACATATATAAAATAATAAATAGACACTTCATACCACATTTCATTTGGAGTATTTCAGTGATCAAACGAGACATCATCATGTAGTCAGTTCGAATTTTCGAAAGATTTCACATTTCATTATAAAGAAACCAAAAGAGTTCACATTTCGTTAGGTCGAACTCAAAAGTCCACTGAAAATTCATACATATATCATTGAATATATAAAAGTATAAGGAAACGAACCATTTGTATGTTATGTACTTGGACTGAGAAAGAAGATAACCTGTCGGAGAGGATACAACTTCAATACCCAGAAAGTAATGGAGTGATCCCAAATCTTTCATTGCGAAGAAACGAGCTAACTCTGACTTTAATTTTGCAATCCCATCAGTATCATCACTAGTATAATCATGTCATCAACATATAAAGAAAGCAAAACACGATTAGCGGCTGTACTTCTGTGAAATAAAGCTGAGTTATGATGGCTAGGACGGAAACTAAGTGAAGTAATCATAGTGGAAAACTTCTCAAACCAAACTTAAGGTGCATGTTTGAGACGATAGAGAGCTTTTCAGAGTTTGGAAACTTCACCAGGTTGATGAGAAACACCAGGAGAGGAAACCATATAGATTTCTTCTAGTAGATCTCCATTCAAAAATGCATTTTTAACATCCATCTGAAATATATTCCATCGACGAACAGTGGCCACTACTGTAAAGGTGCAAACGATTTTTGCAACAAGTGCAAAAGTTTCCTCATAATCCATATCATACTCCTGAGAATACCCCTTTTGCGACTAATCGGGCTTTATATATTTCAACAGATCCATGTGACTTAGTTTTTATTTTATAGACCCAATAAGAACCAATTGCTCATTTTTTCTAGCGGTAAGTCCTAAGTATGTTTTTTTATGCTGAGTAGTAAGTTCCTCAACATAGCTTCCCATCAAAGTGGATCACACGCTGTCTCTCTAAGGACAAAGGCTCGAAAAAACGATAAACAAAAGCTAAAAAGGAAATGAAAGAACTAGAGTAACAAAAGTAAGCAAAATCTAGCAATTGAGATGACTTGCGAGTACGTATAGGATAACGAAGAAGAGGGACCCCGTTCTCAGGCCCTAATTGGGCAGTCTAAGAGAAGATGGAACAACTGATTTATTATGAGCTAAAG
>CAIGRO010203289.1:0-11534 GCA_903798355.1 Fraxinus baroniana
TTGCCGAAAAAATGCCGCAAACTCGCCCAAAAAAATTTGAAAATCTGGGCAGATTTTCACAATTTTCGATTGCCGACTTTTTAGGTTTATTTCGGCCAAATCACTTGGAGTTTTGGGAAGATTTTTTGTGGTAATTGAAGAGGATATCGTGGGCTTTCTAATGGTATTCGATATCGACGATTTTGGTGGATGAAAGTTGTCGAAAAATTGCTTCAAACTTGCCCAAAAAATCTAANTTGGAGTTTTGGGGAGATTCTTGGTGGTAATTGAAGAGGACATTGTGGACTTTCCAACGGTATCCGAAATGGCGGTTTTGGTGGTCGGAAGTTGCCGAAAAATTGCCTCAAACTTGCCCAAAAAATCTAAAAATTCAGTGACCGTTTGTGAAAGAAATTTCAAATTTCAATGATCGTTTCTGAAATTTTGAAATTTCAGTGATCGTTCAAAAATTTTCAGGTAACTTCAGTGACCATTTGTGAAATTAACCCTTTCAGAAACTCGAGGTTGATATTTAAAAAAAAAAAAAATCCATTGACAATTACCATATTTTAGGGTTCACTTTGCAATTTGAGGCAAAATTTTCTTTATCTTTTTCTTGTTCTTATTCATCAAGTTTCGGGTTCACTTTGCAATTTGAGGCAAAATTTTCTTTTTCTTTTTCTTGTTCTTATTTATCAAGGCGTGTTTAAATCGTTAAACCCTAGACTATATAATCTGTTGGATTACAAACAAAGACTTTACTTTAAATTTCTAATATAACTTTGTGTGATTCTTGGTGAATTGAAATGGTAGGTATCAGGGCACACAATTTTAAAGCAGAAATGAATCTTTCTCAATCTATACGTGAAAATCGTGTTGAACGACCTTTGAGAATGACCAAAACCATTGAACCTATAATATATTACTCTCTTTATTTTAAAATGGAAACGAATAAAGAAACTCGTTATGAAGAACATACCTACCACGATATGTAAGTCATATTCGTATAACCATTTTAATTGAACGTTACATCATTCGATTAAAGTTTAACTTGGAAATTTGTGAATACATGAATGAACCTAGTACTATTTTAATTGAACTTTATGTCATTCGATTAAAGCTTAACTTGTGAATACATGAATGAACCTAGTCATTTTCAAAGCAAGTCATTTATATGCAAATACCAAATCGAATTTGATGTTGTTAAGTTAAAACTTAACTTTTATTTACATAAACGTAATCTCTTACAAGTCAATTTCGACGATAAGTTCCACAACTTTTTGAATTGATATTAAAGGTTAACCATTTTAATGGAATTACCCTCGTTACAGAAGGAACTACTTGACAAAGTATATAGAGGGGACGACTTGGCTAGGTTTGCTACAAGTTACTTCGTGAACATGTACCATGTAATCATTGGTTTTGAAAAAAATGAAGACATGCATATAGCATTCTACCTCTAGTCATCTAGAGTTTTTAAGGTGAGTTCTATCCAAATATTAATATATTTCCATCAATAAAAGATATAATAATTCCAAAAGGCAAACATAGTTGCAGAAGAAAAGTAGGGTTTCAAGGCATTATCATTCTATCCAAAGGCATTGCGTCTAGGCAAATTTTTTGCTTAAAACATTATTTAAAAAAATTGTCTTGTTTGCTTCTATGCCCTTTATTTGATCATATTATGTTGCAACCAAATTCAAGTACATTGCACTCCCTACATAAAAGATACGTACCAAAACTTTCACGACAACCCTGATTTTCTTGTAGAACCTAATTTTATCTTCAACTCGCACTTTTATATACTGATTTATTGTATTTTATTAAAGACTATGTGTAAATCTTTATAAATGCTTATATATTAACGCCATTTAAATTCAAGATCTTTGTCTAATTTGATGCAATGATAAAGAAAAAGTTGTACAATTTAATTTATATATAGCACGGAGTTAAGTAAAGAACATACATTCCTATAAATCGAAGTCGAGCACACATTTATATATATATATTGCTGCTCATATTCCCCTCATTAACCACCACAAATTCTTCTTCTTGAAAACTACATATTCACGCTTCACTTGTAGGATACAATCTTATGGGATTTATTGATGGTACTTGCCCTCCATCTACAATTACTGAAAATAGATAGTGTCGAAACTCCCAATCTCGACTTTTTATTATGGACTCACAAGTTCCCTTTCTACATCTATTATCATTCCCATACTCCAAAACTTCACGTCATGTAAGGATTCAGCTTATGTGTCGAAGCCGTAACTCATATGCACTGTTCGCTTTGAAAGAGCATAAGTATATTTTATCTCTCACGAATTTCTATCGTAACCCCCCAAAGAGACTTTATAATACTAATTTAGCAACTTTTTGTAACGATGCAACCTTTGTATCCAAACCGTTGACTCAAACATACTATTTTCTTTGAGGGAACAGTTGTTTTCTTACCTTACACGAATTTCTTTCTCATATCTTTTAAAATTCAAACCCAAGACCTCTTACTTTATGAGAGAATGAAGCTGAGTCTTAGTATCAATTGATTGCCTAATTGGTATCAAGAGTCAACTTCAATCTCTCGTAAGATAACGATCTTGGACTCGCGAAGCGGATTAATTCGCATAGAAAATCATAAATCAATTGAAAAAAAAAAGAAACGAGAAGGATCCAAAAAAATGCATATAACTTCAACTCGAGTGTCAGATTTTCACGAGCGAGTACAATCTGAAATCGTTTGTCAATTCTGCAAATTTTTATCGGATGTATATTGTCTAACTTTTGAGATCTAATTCATTTGTTTATGGGTCTGTTTTAGCATTTTTCTATTTTTAATTAGCTTAAGGGTATTTTCGTCATTTTTACAAATTTTTTTTTTGTTTTATTCAAATTTGTCTACAAAATAAGGATTTTTATTTGATTAGGATTCGTTTTGACTCGTTAAATATGTGTTAAGGGTGAAAACACTACACTCATTTTCTGATTAATAATAACTCAGTTTTTCTATTATTTGGTAGATTTCAATAATTCTCACGTCTATTTGAACAAAATCTGAGTAACACCCTTTCGTGTGTTACGAATAAAAATCTTTTATCAATAGTCACGTTTTCATCTTGCGTCAACTCGAATGTTGGGGGACGCAACAATGTTTTTTTTTTAAACTATCCGACTTCCGTACCTAGTTGTTATCATATTCACTGTTTACTTTGGAAGAGCATTTACCATCTTACACCTCACGGCTTCATAGTTTATATTGCACCCTCAATATTTAAATTCAAAATCGCTATGTTATGAGAGACTTAAGTTAAATCACAACAACAATTGTTGTGATTCAACTTAAATCTCTCAAAAGATAGATATCTTGGGTACGAATCTTAGAGGATGCAATGCAAAGTCGTGATGGGTAATAGATCAAATGCTCTCCCTAGTGTACAATGCATAAAAGAATGACTTGGATGAAAAAGAAAATTACAAATTAAATAAATTACATATTAAATCTGGATGAAATTGAAACAGACTAAATTTGAAGACGCTTCTTTGATTCAGATCCATTGATTTTGGCCCTATATTTGATTGTATTATGATGCAACCAAATTGATCAAGTTCATTGTGCTCCCTAAATAAAATTAAGTACATACCTGAACTTTCATGATAACGCTTACTTTCTCGTGAACCAAATTTTGTCTTTGATACACATCCTTATATATGGATTGCAATAATTTTTAAAGATAAATAGTGATACGAGATTTACGTTTGATATGATGTCGTAGTCGATCAACTCATTTAGAAACTTAAATTGCTAAGTACATAAAGTTATTTATTGACGTTATATATTTAAAATTCACACTAATTATAGGGAGTAGAGAATTCAAAAATATATTGATTTTAAGAATGTCCGCAAATTCGGGAAGTCAAATTGGATCCAAATAATTTTAATCGACAAAATAGTTGATTCTAGACATGAAATTAGCTTTTGTACATCCAACCAACTTCACTTAATTTAGACCAAAAAAAGGTGCTTATGTATTGGTTCTGCTTAATTTCCTTGCAATTTCATTGAGACAATTTCACTACCGGCCGGCCTCATGGCCGCAATCTGCACAAGGATATTGATCCACTTAAATGAAAAAACCGTGTTCAAATCAAATCAAATCAATTCTATTTTCTTTTTTATTTTACAAAAAAAAAAATTGGATTTGATTTGAATTTAAAAATAAAGTTCTCAACAGTTTAGTAGTCTAAAAATCTTTTAGTTTAATTACAAAAATTATTTGATATGATTAAAAACAAATTTAATATCTTTTTGTTATAATAAAGTTCAAGCCATATTATCTACATACGGAATTTATTAATTTTTAGTCAAAAAAATAAATAAAAATCACGTGTGTTTTTGTAAAAGAGAATATTACAATGGAGGTCCCTAATTTATTAAAATTTGTGCAAAAGGACAACCTAACTATATATTGCACGTCTTGCTTATTCAATACTAATTTGAGCACATCGAACCCTACTATGTGTAAAAAACGTGTGTGTCAAGCCAAGCACTTTTTTAATCACGCTCGACTTTGTAACACTTGGAGCTTTAGTATTTGGTTAGTTTTCATGTTTATTTTTTTTTCAAAAAGCAAGCTCGGTTCTCTTCTTATTTTTAATTTGTTCAAAATAAAATGTTTGCTCATTTTTTACTTTATTTATTTAATTTCTTTTGAAAAATAGAAGTCGACTCTACTCGTCTCAGCCTATGGACAACTTCTCAAAGGATCGAGTCGAGCCTATAATTTAAACACGAGTCAAACTCGGGTGTCTAAGTTCGATTGAATCCATTGTCATCTCGACTTAGTCAATTCCCCTGTAACTTCACCTTTAATGGTACATTTTCGAGTTTATATAGATCAGTCATTGACAAGAAATTTGTGATATATTTCCACCTAATTCGGTTGCACCCAAACAAGTCTACATAAAGAACCAATGAGGTTTTGATGGTTGAAATTTCAGTGGAGGAATCATAGATTTCGTCGATCTTTTGGGTTTGGAAAAATATGGATTTTCAATAATGAGAATCTTATGATTTGAGCTTGTATGAAAATTTCTAATTCCGTAACAGAAAAATTGTGTTTTTCAAATTCTGAAGAGGACTTGCAACAAATTCTTGACATCATGGACTATCTGTTGTGCCGTAGAGCCCATAACTATGCAAGACATTTTCGACTATAAAATGTGCTTGATTTGTTTGATCGGTATGCAGATTCTTTGTTTAATATTGCATTCTAAACACGTTGATGTGAATATAAATCATCAAAACTAAGTTATGTTATGGTTTTCAAACAAGAATTCACCCTCGTCCCCTCGGAGGCTTAATATGGTATATTTCAACCCTTTAATGGGGAAATATTATTTATAGTAGCATGGAGTGCATTACCTACCACTTTCATACCTACCAAATCTTAAAATTCATCCCTCCTTATTGGTGAGTGTGATGAATTGTTAGGTATATCCTAATGTGAGTTTTGAATCGATTTCAATACATTTCTTGTGTACCCATAGGTACTATATTAGATTTGAATCAGATCTCGAAAATACCAATATTTTGAAAAAAAAAAATCAAATCAGCTGGTTCGCAAATCGGTTTGATTAAACATGAAATTGGGAAATGAAAGCCATTTAGAATAAGTTAAGAATAAGCCAATTAACATAAGAATCATCCAATTTTCCATTTTTATTTTAAATACTGTTGGTTCAACGCTTTAACCTTGATACTTTACCTTTTTACCAAGGTTGATTTTATTTTATTTTCAAAAACTCAGGATTGATTAAAAAAAAAACATTGACAATTACCATATTTTAGGGTTCACTTTGCAATTTGAGGCAAAATTTTCATTTTCTTTTTCTTTGTCTTGTTCTTTTTCATCAAGGCGTGTTCTGTACAAAGAATTATACAGGATTAATGAATAAAAATAAGTTAAAATTAAACGAAGTATTGTGTACCTTTGTTGAAAGGAGGTTAGAACATCAATCTACTTCAATTATTGATTTTCCTTACTTGATAGTATCGATTTTGGGAACATCCAATGTCAATGTCACTAAATATTTTAAATCGTTAAACCCTAGACTATATAATCTGTTGGATTACAAACAAAGACTTTACTTTAAATTTCTAATATACCTTTGTGTGATTCTTGGTGAATTGAAATGGTAGGTAGCAGGGCACACAATTTTAAAGCAGAAATGAATCTTTCTCAATCTATACGTGAAAATCGTGTTGAACGACCTTTGAGAATGACCAAAACCATTGAACCTATAATATATTACTCTCTTTATTTTAAAATGGAAACGAATAAAGAAACTCGTTATGAAGAACATACCTACCACGATATGTAAGTCATATTCGTATAACTATTTTAATTGAACTTTATGTCATTCGATTAAAGCTTAACTTGTGGATACATGAATGAACCTAGTCATTTTCAAAGCAAGTCATTTATATGCAAATACCAAATCGAATTTGATGTTGTTAAGTTAAACTTAACTTTTATTTACATAAACGTAATCTCTTACAAGTCAATTTCGACAATAAGTTTCACTACTTTTTGAATTGATATTAAAGGTTAACCATTTTAATGGAATTACCCTCGTTACAGAAGGAACGATATGACCAGGTATATAGAGGGGACAACTTGTCTAGGTTTGCTACAAGTTACTTAGTGAACATGTACCATGTGATCATTGGTTTTGGAAAAAATGAAGACATGCATATAGCATTCTACCTCTACACATCTAGAGTTTTAAGGCGAGTTCTATCCAAATATTAATATATTTCCATCAAAAAAAGATATAATAATTCCAAAAGGCAATCCAAAGGCATTGCGTCTAGGCAATTTTTTTGCTTAAAACATTATTTAAAAAAATGTCTCGTTTGCTTCTATGCCCTTTATTCGATCATATTATGTTGCAACCAAATTCAAGTTCATTGATTCTCTTGTAGAACCTATGTAAAGATTCATTCCAAAACTTTTCACGACAACCCCGATTCTCTTGTAGAACCTAATTTTATCTTCAACTCGCACTTCGATATATTGATTTATTTTATTTTATTAAAGACTCTGTAAATTTTTATATACACGTACGAACAATTAGTTTGATTGTAGACATTATTTTCATACATATTTATATGTGTACGAACAATAATTATTGTTTCAATAGACAAGAAATAAATAATTGTATAGAGTGGAACCAAGAAATCCTTGGCTGAGAAAGTTCCAAGTTTACGTTGAACTGCTGCCAAAGAAGTCAAATATCCTACCAAATTCACTTAATTTAGACCAAAAAAAGTGCTTATGATCGTTCTGCTTAATTTCCATGCAATTCATCTCGACGAATTAATGTTCTAAATCCCACACTTTGACAAAATAGTCATAGCATAGCATTTATTAAATATTTTGTCGAAAAGAAATATTTTTAGGTTTTGTCAATAATTTTGGATGCAAATAATTTTCAACATTTTGTCAATAAGGAGGGTCCATTGTACATAATAATTTAAGTCTGTAAGTTGATGTCTATGAAATGAAACAGTAGCTCCTTTGACAATGACCAAAACCATTGAACCTATTCCAATAATCTTCTTAATGGAAACAGATAAATAAACTCGTTATGAAGAACATAACTACTAAGGTATACAAGTCACATTCATACAATTATTTAAATTGAATTTTACGTCATTTAGATTTTGTTAAAGCTTAACTTGTAAATACCCTAATCGAATTTTTGAGGCAAGTCATTTAATGCAAATACCCTAATCGAATTTGATGTATTAAGATTTGAAATTCCATTGTAAAATGTAAACATTGTCAAGAGGGGTAGTTCAAATCCTTGTGTGTTGGTTAACATTCTTATTTTTATTCAACGTGAGATCTATCCAATCACATCTTCCACCATGATTGATCCAAATAACAAACGTAGCCAACTCCAATGGTTATCTCATATATATCAATATTGCTGCTCATATTCCCCTTATTAACCACCACGAATTCTTCTTCTTGAAAACTACATATTCACGCTTCACTCGTAAGATACAATCTTATGGGATTTATTGATGGTACTTGCCCTCCATCTACAATTACTGAAAATAGATAGTGTCGAAACTCCCAATCTCGACTTTTTGTTATGGACTCGCAAGTTCCCTTTCTACATCTATTATCATTCCCATCCTCCAAAACTTCACGTCATGTAAGGATTCAACTTATGTGTCCAAGCCGTAACTCATATGCACTGTTCGCTTTGAAAGAGCATAAGCATATTTTATGTCTCACGAATTTCTATCGTATCCCCCCCAAAGAGACTTATGTTGAATTATAATAATAATTTAGCAACTTTTAGTAACGATACAACCTTTGTATCCAAACCGTTGACTCAAACGAGCTATTTTCTTTGAGGAACATTTGTTTTCTTACCTTACACGAATTTCTTTCGCATATCGTTTAATATTCAAACCCAAGAACTCTTACCTTATGAGAGACTGAAGTTGAGTCTTAGTATCGATTGATTGCCTAATTGGTATTAAGAGTCAACTTCAATCTCTTGTAAGATAACGATCGTGAAGCAGATTAATTCGCATAGAAAATCATAAATCAATTGAAAAAATAAAAGAAACGAGAAGGATCCATGAAAATGCATATAACTTCAACTCGGGTGTCAGATTTTTACGAGCGAGTACAATCCGAAATCGTTTATCAATTCTGCAAATTTTTATCGGATGTATATTGTCTAACTTTTGAGATCAAATTCATTTGTTTATGGGTCTGTTTTAGCATTTTTTTCTATTTTTAATTAGCTTAAGGATATTTTCGTCATTTTTGCATTTTTTTTTGTTTTATTCAAATTTGCCTACAAAATAAGGATTTTAATTTGATTGGGATTCGTTTTGACTCTTTAAATATGTGTTAAGGGTGAAAACCCTACACTCATTTTCTGATTAATAATAAATCAGTTTTCCTATTATTTGGTAGATTTCAATAATTCTCACGTCTATTTGAACGAAATCTGAGTAACACCCTTTCGTGTGTTATGAATAAAAATCTTTTATCAATGTTCACGTTTCTATCTTGCGTCAACTCGAATGTTGGGGGACACGACAATGTTTTTTTTAAATGATCCGACTTCCGTACCTAGTTGTTATCATATTCACTGTTTACTTTGGAAGAGCATTTATCATCTTACACCTCACGACTTTATAGTTAATATTGCACCCTCAATATTTAAATTCAAAATCGCTATGTTATGAGAGACTTAAGTTAAATCACAACAACAATGTTGTGATTTAACTTAAGTCTCTCAAAAGATAGATATCTTGGGTACGAATCTTAGAGAATGCAATGCAAATTCATGATGGGTAATAGATCAAATGCTCTCCCTAGTGTACAATGCATAAAAGAATGACTTGGATGAAAAAGAAAATTACAAATTAAATAATTTACATATTAAATTCGGATGAAATTGAAACGGACTAAATTTGAAGACGCTTCTTTGATTCAGATCCATTGATTTTGGCCCTATATTTGATTGTATTATGATGCAACCAAATTGATCAAGTTCATTGCACTCCATAAATAAAGTTAAGTACGTACCTGAACTTTCATGATAACGCTTACTTTCTCGTGAACCAAATTTTGTCTTTGATACACATCCTTATATATGGATTGCAATAATTTTTAAAGATAAACACTACAACAAAAACAGCCTACGGCAATGTTCAAAAAACGTTGTCGTAGGTCTACGACAACGTTTAGGCGTGTGACGCAAATCGAGGTGTTGTCAAAGAGTGTCTATCTACGGCAATGTTTAACAAGTGTTGCCGTAGCCATCTACGGCAACGTTGTGACGTCGCCGTAACCGTTTACGGAAATGTTTCACAAACGTTGCTGTAGATGGCTACGACCGTCTACGACAACATTTCACAAACGTTGTCGTAGATGGCTACGGGAACGTTTGTGAAGTGTTACCGTAGCCATTTACGGCAACGTTTAACAAGTATTGCCGTAGATGGCTACGTCAACACTTCACAAACGTTGCTGTAGCCATCTACGGCAACACTTTTGAAACGTTGCCAAATATGTTGGAACCTTTTTCGAAAACGTTTAACAAACGTTGCCGTATGTCATTTTACAGTTTTTTAAAAAATTTGCATAATTAATTTTTTTTTCCAATAAATCAATAATACTGAAACAACAAAATGATTAAAAATTAGTCATATGTAGTCAATTTTTTACATAATTCTAATAAAAAAAATAGTGGTTATGATTCAATACAATATGCTAACATCATTAGCATACTAAAAAATGTTAACATCATTGCCCTACTAAAAAAGATAGCAATTCCAATTGACCAACAAAGTATTACAAAATATTTGATTCATATCTGAATTTGCTTATGTGACCACAAGCTATCCCAAAAATAATTTAACTCCCTGCATATGACAAAAGTAATATGGGTATTAGCATGCAAACCAAAAAATATTTATACTTCAAAAATACATGATTAATCATCTATGGTTTATGTATCTATAATGAATTTCAATAAATTGTTGTTTGACAAGATAAGGTCATAAAAGAAAAATGTCTTTTTTTCTACTAACAATACGTAATGTAAAAAAAATATGCTAGCTAATGAACATCAACATGCAACTTTGTCATGTTCTAACTGTGAATAACTTTTATGAAGATTTTGACAGAGTTTCTCCTATAATATAGACTAAAATCACCTAAACAATAGCCAATATCATCAAACCAGTTCATATAATTTAAAATATGGTACACCAGCCTCTCAAAAGAACATTCCAGCTAAAGATCATCAACAAATACCAACTCTCAGACAGAATTTACTTCTAACAAAAATATGCTAGCTAAAGACCATCAACATCCAACAAAAATATGCTAGTTAAAGAACATCAACAACTTGATCTCAGCCACAACTTACTTCTACAATATGATAGCTAAAGAACATCAACATCCAGCAATATGATAGATAGAAAACACAACAAATATCAACAAGGCAACTTTGCCCAGTTCTAACTGTGACTAATTTTTATGAAAATTTTGACAGAATTTTCCCTGTAATATAGACTAAAACCACCTGAACAATAGTCAATATCATCAAACCAGTTCATATAATTTAAAATATGATACACCAGTTCCTCAAAAGAACATGCTAGCTAAAGAACATCAATAAATACCAACTCTCAGCTACAACTTACTTCCAACAAAAACATGCTAGCTAAAGACCATCAACATCCAACAAAAACATGCTAACTAAAGAACATCAACAACTTGATCTCAGCCACAACTTACTTCTACAATATGATAGCTAAAGAACATCAACATCCAGCAATATGATAGATAGAAAACACAACAAATATCAACAAGGCAACTTTGCCCAGTTCTAACTGTGACTAATTTTTATGAAAATTTTGACAGAATTTTCCCTGTAATATAGACTAAAACCACCTGAACAATAGTCAATATCATCAAACCAGTTCATATAATTTAAAATATGATACACCA
>CAIGRO010203309.1:0-23748 GCA_903798355.1 Fraxinus baroniana
AGGGTTTTTGATAGATTATGTTAATATTGAGATTATTAGATATAAATTATGATTATTTGGTAATAATAATATATATGTAATAGAAAATTATAAATTGACAAAAATACACACAAATGACAAAACTATTGAATTTTGCAAATTTAGATGAATTTTCAAAAAATTTCATTTTTTTATTTTTTTATTTTTATATATTTTTTCGCCGGTCCGGTTTGGTTTTAAACCGCAATTAAAATTCTCAAACCTAAACCAAACCGTTTTTGACCGGTTTGGTTTGGTTCAAAACCATTTCGTTGACGGGTCCACGTGGCACCAAACCGACGGTTTCTAAAATGCGGTTTCATTTTAAACCGCAATTAAAATCCTCAAACCTAAACCAAACCGGTCAAAACCGTTTTTGACCGGTTTGGTTTGGTTCAAAACCATTTCGTTGACGGGTACACGTGGCACCAAACCGACGGTTTCTAAAATACGGTTTCGATTCGGTTTTCCGGTTTGACGGTTTTTGCTTACAGCCCTACTGAAAAGTACACAGATGAAGGTAAGCCCGCCAAGGCAGAATTAGAGGACCCAAACCTTTTTCATTATGCTATTTTCGTGTCCTAAGTGGCGGTGAATTCAGCCATTAAAATTTAAAAACACAAAAGAACATTGGAAAAGCTATGACACATTCGAGAGAAAAGAAAGAAGAACTAGATTTAGAATTGTGGTGTAACAATAAATTAATTTATGTGATAAATATATTAAAAACCGTACTCATATGATTTTACTCGGAGTTATTTAAGTCAATATAAAAATGTTTAAAATTGTGATGTAACTAACAAAATTAATTGCCGTAATTGTTGAATTTGATGTTGATTTCAATATTGTTAAATTTGCCCCTCTTTTCTCTAGCACAAACTCTCATGATTCATTCAAGTTTTGCTATGTCAATTCCATAGTAATTTTTATTACATGACTAGGAGAATTTTGTTCTTGGGAATACCTTTAGGTGTGAACCTTATGGCAAAGTGATGGCAGTGAGCGATTGTAGTAATTTTTTATATTTTGTATTTAAAAAGTGGATCATATCACATTTGATCGATCGATTAACCTTTCAAGAAATTGTAGGTTATATCCATTCTTTGAAAATGGCACTAGACATTTTAACGTTTAAGAAAATAGGCATAGTTCGTCCATGCTAACAGAATTCATCCAATTTGGCCATTAAAATCGAGTCAAATGATAATATCGTCATCATCTTTAAATAATTTAAAAAGGATAAATTGCATATGAGGTCTCGAAATTTTTCAAAAAGTGCTTTGAGGTTACAAACCTTTCGGGCATGTTCTCTTTATCGTTTTTAAACCGTTTTTTGTTTTCGATTTTTTGAAACAGTGAAAACGTGTTCTCTTTCTTATTTTCGAAAACAAGTTAAAAATTTACAAAGAAAATTCAAAACGACAATTTTGTCGTTTTCAGTATTTTTAGTTATATTCAAACTAAAATTTTCAAAATGCGTTTTGAGTGTTTTCAAAACAATTTTTCAAAATGCCAAAAAGAATACATTTTCAACAATCTAAAAATAGACACTCAAAACACTAAATACAATGAATTCAAAATTCAAAACACAAAATTGAAATACAATTTAAATAATTTAAGAAGGCCTTTTAGCTTTTGCTCCATTTTCCACCTATGCTACTGGCTTTCTTTTCTATATTCTTATCTTTAACGTTAAATTTAAAGTAGCACAATTGTCTCTGACATTGGTTTTTATCCAATATTTTGTTAGCCCGCTTTGAAATGGAAGACAAATATTTGTTGAGCCTTTTTATTTATTTTTTGTTCGTTTAAAAAAATGAGGGGCAAATAAGTTTTTACTTATTTTTAACAATTTTTTAATACAAATTCTACCCCTATATATTTAACTATATTAACGTTAATTCTACCATTATATATTTAATATAGTACCATTTAATATAATTCAACTTTATTTAATATCTATTTAAGTGTAATGCTCATTGTTTTATATTGAAGTACTTAAAATTTTACATTAATCAAATTAAGTTTAACTACTTTAAATTACATTATTTAATATATTAATGGTTGCATTAATGTAACAGTAAATTAATTACAATATAAAATAATATTTATTAAAATTTTAATATAATTATACATGTAGACGAGCTTCGATTTTAAGTGATTGAACTTAATTTAATTAATTCAATATTGTGGGTACTCCAATATGAAAAATGAACTCTATACTTAAAAGGAGACTACATGAAGTTAAATGATAATTAATCTATCATTAACCCCACCTTCAATATACTATAATATTATTTCATATGCTTACATGTATATATTTATATTATTTATATATGGGAGTTTCACTTAAAATCAACGTTTATCTACTTATATAATTATATTATACTTACAATATATATAAAAATAAAATGTGGAGATAAATGAGAAATGTTCAATTTATCATTTTGTCCTTATAAATTGTACGTTTAACTAATATAATAAGTAATATAATGATTTAAATACATATGGCAATAAATTGAAAAGAAAAAAAAAATTGCTTAAATGTAATCAACAGTTAAGTGGAAAAGAGTTGAAGACAAGATAAATTATCCATCAATCTTAAAAACATCACTAATTACTCCTAATAATTAGGAGTTACTTACTCTTAATTCTTATCATATTTGTATTCATCCAACTAAATATAAGCTTAACATCTCAATTACACATTTTTTTACGAAAGTCAAATTTTTAATTATTAGAGCCTGTTTGATAGGCCCCTTTTTTTGTTTCCATGAAAAATGGAATTGAAATTCCATTTCCCACTTTTGCCATGCTTGTGACATTTTTTTTCCTAGAAATTGGTTTTCTACATTTGCTGATTTTCTTGGTTTTAGTTGAATTGAAATTTCCATCTTTTAGATTGGAATTTGTTTTCCATCCTCTTTTTTTGGCGATAGAAACAAAATCCATCCCCAATTGTAAAGAAAATTATCCCTTAAATTGACATTTTTCATGTAAAACGAAGCCAAATGAACACCAAAAATTTTCCAATTTTTTCTAAACAAATTATTTTCCCAATTGTAAGAAATGTTATCCCTTTAATTGATAATTTTCATGAAAAACAAAGTCAATCGAACACCGAAAGATAGAAAATTTCAACATTTTCTAGATGGAAAATTATACTAATAAAATACAATTTTCAGTAAAAACAAGTTCTAGGCAATTCAATTCTCTACAATTCGTTTTCTTTCCACCCAAATTCCATCTCTGAAACGGACCCTTAATAAAAATTAAGATTATGGGTTCTAAAGTATAATTAATAGTATTCTGTATTTTATTATTACTGTATGTACATTTTTGTATAAGCATAAAGATGGATGGTAATTCAGTTAATTATTAAATATAATATATAAAGAAAATAAAAAGATTTTTTTTCTCGAGACATTTAAAAGAAGAATTTTTATTCCTCCATTTGTATTAATCCCATTCAAAAGAAAAATAAAATTTTTTGTCTTAAGATTTTTTACTTTTATATCCGTTTTGAATGTAACTTTGATTTTTAATTTATAATAAATGCAACGAATTAATATGAAGAGCATGATTAGTACGTAATTTATGTTTCTAACCGTGTTTAGATAAGATCCTTTTTTGTTGTTTTTACTTTTGAAGGTAAAAAAGTTTATATTAGGGACAAAATGAGTAATTTTTTTTTTTGAAAATCATTTATGTATCTTTAGTTTACTCATAAGTAAAAATTTTAAACTTAGTCAAATGTACATTTCTAAATTCGATTTTGTTTCGTGTCCGTGTGTACCACAAAGTTGGTTGATGTCTCTGTAATAGTTGAAAATATGGGTCCAACCAATGTCTAGCATAAAAAAATAAGTAAACAAAACATTACATCTTAGTTTATTCAACAATTTCTCATTATGTACGTATTTTCATAAGACTTTTATTCATATATATTATTTAACAATTTTAATTTTTTTAAAACTTATCAATTACATTACTTTAAAAATATTATGAATATTAATCACTTCGCATATAAAACATGCAATGCACGTTCTTACTATTAGTTCATAAAAAAAATAAGGATAAGAGTACAATCAAAAAGTATTGGAGATATACGACAGTGAAAATTATCAAAGACTGAAAATTATTGAGCCCTTGTTTGATAATGTTTTAAATCAAAATTTTAATTCAAATTAAAGTCAACAATTAATTTTAATCGTATATTTTATTAATTTCACAATTTTTTAATCATACATTTCATCAAATTCTATCAAAATCTAATTTTAATCCATACCAAATCTGGACTAAAAATCTTTATTGTAATCAACGGAAAGGAGGGCGTGAATACGTGAATATAACTATCAAATTTCCATAATACAAATAATAAATATAAGAAATTATTCCGATAATTACCCCACCAAATTTTTTGAAATTGCAATCACACCCCTCTAAAAAGGATTTTCTTTCCTCGTCTTATATCACGTGCACGTATACCCTCTTTCTCAGCACATGTCCTTCTCCCAGTCGAGACTCGAGAGAGGAAAATTTACTATACTACTCTCTATAAAAATCCATCCTTCTGTGCTCTTTTTCTATCTATTTATCAATTATTACATATAATAAGGAAAGAAATCTGTATATATCGTTATATATAGAGAATTTGTTTGTTGTTGTATAAGAGATTGTTTGGACGGCGTAGAAATATTTTCCGATTTGCAAGGTATGCAGGCTGATAAGACGGTGTTGAGTTTGAGACCTGGAGGAGGTTCCCGCGGCGGAAGCAGAGTTTTTGGTCCGCATTTCGAGGCGACCGCGGCCAATTTTGATATCCCGGTGTTGCGTCCCCGTGGCGGTGGCGGCGCTTCTTCCTTAAAGGTTGAAATTTTTATGCTGTTTTTTTCAGATCTATGGTTCTTGACCAGTTATGAATGGTTTTGAATCTAAAGTACGATTTAAGTTTTTGGTTTTCCGGATGTTGATTTGTATAGATGTTTTTTATGATGTGTATAGTCATATGCGTGTATTATTTGTATTTTATCTTTTTAAGGAAAGGTATGTAAACTGTAAGGTCTGACTTTATTTTTGTTTATTTCTCTCCTTTTTAACTGATTTTCTTGTCTGTTATTCTGTTGAATCAACATATCTGTACACACACACACACACTTTTTCATACTTGTATCCGAGTAATTGTGTTCGTGTGTTATTCGTTTACCAATTGTATTTAAAGCTATCGACTTTTGTTGTTTTTTATTTCTCTTTTAACTGAATTTTGTGCTGTATTATTCCGTTGAATTGATCTCCATGTAGAGATGCGCGCGCGCGCACACACACACAGATATATCTATGTGCAGAGAGAACCAAAAAATGCATGGCGGGAATGCACGGCCTTTCTTTATCTCTGCCAACCAGCTTTAAATGTTCTGGGCTCGCGACGGTAGCACCAAGATCTGCCGTTTTCTCAGTTGCTAGGAATATTTGAAGTCTAGATCTATTTGTTGCAGTGCTCCACTGAAATATATGAATTGATGCCTGTCTATGTGTTCACATTCTCAAAATATTTATGATGTTTATTTCAAACTATACTTAGCAATGCTTTGCACGCATAGTTGTGTTTTGCTGCATGTGAATTTTAATGGCAAATGTGATCTGGAATATTAAAGAGCTGATATTTAGATATCAATTAAGTTTTCTACTATTTCTCCTTATCCAGAGACATTAAAAGTTTATGTCGTGTACGTATTTCTTTCTTGGGGACTTAAATAAAAGCTTTTGTTTTTCAATATTTTATTTTGCTTGTTTTTGAGCTTAAAAACCAGGGGTACAGAATGGGATTTGATTATATATGACATCACCCTTGGTAGTGCATATAAGGTGTGTAGTTGCTGTAAATATGAACCTAAAGTAATACATAAGTTCCAGATGGGAATGCAAGGAATATCAGTCCATAAAGAAACACGTTGATTTGGAAACTGCACTTGGAAGTTTTGCTCAATATTTTGCTATTGTTGGTAGTATGAAATATGAGATTTAGTTTCCTAGTTTGCCTTTGATGCAGGTTTTTACCTCATTCTGATAAATGTAGACTTCTGTACTAACCACACATGTGAGGCCCATCTATTTACTCTTTGCAATTTATAATACTTCGACCTGGAAGAAGTTTCTTTTGCTTGCAATGTGATTTTTCTTAAAACCTGATTATTTGCAAAATTTCAAGGGTTGATTTTAAGTGGTGGTTGAAAATGTCACATCAAGACCTTCCCAAGTCTTTGGGCTTCTTGAGTTTACAGTACCCACCACTATATATGGTAAAGTTTGCTTGATAGATCACTGTTCTTTATCATTTTGTGCAATCCTCATGATGACATATACTTTCTTTGGCCAATTTTTGTTGTTTATTTTAAGCTGGTTACCACTCTATTTTTCATATAAATCACGACGACACTTTCAGCTCCTGTTTGAAACCCATTTTGAGTAGAAAAGAATTTTTGGAATAGTGATTGATGTAAGAATGTGTGGTGGAAAAGTGATGAAAAGTTTTTGATTTGTGTGTAATATTATTTTATTAGGAGAATGTGTGGTTGAAATGAAAAATGAGAATGAGAATGANGGAATAGTGATTGATGTAAGAATGTGTGGTCGAAAAGTGATGAAAAGTTTTTGATTTGTGTGTAGTATTATTTTATTAGGAGAATGTGTGGTTGAAATGAAAAATGAGAATGAGAATGATAATGAGAAATTAATGGGTGTCAAACGGGGGCTTAATTAGTTGTCCGTGTTTCAGTCACTTTAGACTGATTGTTTAATAGTGCTGTCGATTGCCATTAAAGTCTTCTTTTAATTATATTACAGACTGGTGAATCCCGATTTGAGGGCCATGAGCGGATCTGTTATACCCGAGAACAGCTGCTGCAGCTAAGGGAGGTGCTGCTTCTTGACATACTTCATGTTTAGTAGTTGTAGTCATTTTGTCCATATTAGATTGGTTCACATCTTTCCAAATTTTGTTTTATCATTAGTTCTGGTGGATTGGCATCATAAACATTGCTTAAAGTTGAATTTAAATTCTCTCTTTATTTATGTATGTAATTGCCTTGTTTATGTTGTTGTCTTTCCAGTGTCTGTGTAATTTCTTCTTACATATACTGCTAGGCATTAGTTGAGGCCGATTCTTTTAGTCTTATTTGCTCATTGGGCCATTTTTCTTCAGGCATGGAGAATGATGCATTTTGCTGTAGTGCCATTGTTCTTTCATTGAGTAACCTTTCAACTGTCACATACGGCATCCCTTAGATCTGCCACTTCTATTTCGTACAACCTTTGGCATGTGCATGTAGTTATATTGTGTTTTTCACTATCTTTGAGATTTATCGGATGCATTCTTTGGCAGCGCGATTAATTGATTTCCAGGAGTTTGATATGGCTGATTATCTTTTTTTAGGTGGTCAACATCTCTGAGGAAATTCTGAAGGTTAAACAAGAAGTTGAAGCTGAATTTTCTGGTATTGATCCAAGCTGGGGCCATGGAGAAAGCATCGTGAGTTTCTCTGGACTTTGATCACAAAAACATCTGTCTTTCCTATTTTAGCCAAACTGCTACAACTATTTTGTGGTGGTGTTGTTCATTCATTTTTGTTTCTTGAGTATACATATTTTGTATACATCCTTCTGCAATTTATCGAAATTGATGGGGGCCATTAATTCGTCCCTTTTTTCCTGATTGCATCCTTTGATGATAATATAATAGGCTATGATTTCTTTTTACAGGTTCCAAATCTGGCTCAGGGTCGTTATTCTGAAACAGACAACCGTGACTGGCGGGATCGGCCTGCACAATTTCCTGTTCCTGGAGAGGAGAAATCCTGGGAAGCTACTCGAGACAGAGACTTTGGTGGCCGGTTTGATTCAAGGCAACCAGAAGTAAACCAATACAATAGGCAAGAGCAGCTGAGCTCGCAGTTTGCAAGATTGCAAAAGCAAGGGGTAATAAAAGATAATCCTTGATACTGGTGTTTTCCTGCACTTGATCTTTGTTTTTGAGTGCCTGTGTGAACTAAAGCATGTTTGATAAGTGTTTATAAATGGTTTAAATTATAAATAGATAAAAATGAGTGATGAATAATTGGATAGTACTTGTTGGTCTCTCGAAATGTGTAGATAATGAGTATGAGGGTTTGTCAACAGTTTATAAATATGAGCCAAACATAAGCTAACTACCTGATACAAATCAACGAGCTACCATATCATTTTCTTTTGTAAAAGGTAGAAAAAAAGTTGTAAAGTTTCCATGAAAGATCTTGCATATGCTATTTGTTATATCAGAAGATATTGTTTTATTACTGGAATTGTTTAATTTATACTTGTATATTGTTAAAAATGTCAATGCTCCTAAAACATGCTGAAGGCGAAGACTTGGAGAACAGAGGAATCTAGGCATCATGTTGGATCGGATCTTACAAATCCTGAACAATGATTGAACCTTCGGAAATCTTCAACGAGGCTTCTACATTACAATCTAAAACTTACTATAATATGCTCCGAGCTTTAGCTAATTTTCAAAACGACTCTTAGTGGGATGCTAACTTTTTCACCAGACCAATTTTTTACACAAAGCTTTAGTGGAATACTTGTTTATGTTGTGTGGTATCTTTGGCAAGTGCTGTCGCGTAATGTTTTGTTAAAAAGACGAACAATTTTTTGTTGTCTATGAAACAGGGAGGACCTACTCCTGCTCTAATCAAGGCTGAGGTGCCATGGTCTGCTCGAAAGGGACATCTTTCTGATGAGGAGCGTGTATTGAAGACCGTGAAGGGGTATTCCATTTTGTTTAAGCCACTCTTATGGAATGTTCATAATATCATTTTGGATTTTTAATAATATATTTTGACTGCTTTTCAAACCATCTATTGGTTTATTATAGCAGTTCTCCTTGATCTGTCACCAGTGTGTTATGCCTGCATAGCACTTGCCACTACTGTTGTTGAGATCCTTGAAGAACAACTTACTTTTTGTTGTGTGCACTTTTTGAAAATACATGACAATGGTGATTTGATTGTTGCACTTGTAAACATCACATTATTCTTGTTGCAGTATACTGAACAAGCTGACTCCTGAGAAATTTGATCTTTTAAAGGGTCAATTGATAGACTCTGGGATCACAACGCCTGATATCTTAAAGGTCCTTACTAATGCCTTCATGGCAACTCATTTTCTTCTTTAATTTGCGTAGCATATTCCTTCCTAGAGCTTATGTTGTTCATTTCTGTGCAGGGAGTCATCTCCTTGATATTTGACAAGGCTGTGCTGGAGCCCACATTTTGCCCCATGTATGCACAACTATGTTCTGATCTAAATGAGAAGCTCCCCAACTTCCCTTCTGATGAGCCTGGTGGAAAAGAAATCACATTCAAACGAACTCTTTTGAATACTTGCCAAGAGGCATTTGAAGGGGCTGACAAATTGAGGGAAGAGGTTAGGCAGATGACTGCTCCTGAGCAAGAATTAGAACGAAGGGACAAGGAAAGGTTGGTCAAACTCCGTACACTTGGAAACATCCGTCTAATTGGGGAGCTTTTGAAGCAGAAGATGGTTCCAGAGAAGATTGTTCATCACATTGTGCAGGTTCTCTCTCTCTCGTGCGCGCGTGCGCACACACACACGCATGCACACGCTGTGCTCACTCACCCAGTGGCATACACGAATGTACCCTAGTTCTCACCCCTAGGACCTCTCTTCCTGATGACATTATCTTCTCAAGTTTTGTCTCATAATTTAATAGATTATCTTACGTAACGTGGGTTTTGTGAACAGCAACTCTTAGGACATGATACCAAGAGTTGTCCAGCAGAGGAGAATGTTGAGGCCATATGTCAGTTCTTTAACACCATTGGTAAACAGCTCGACGAGAACCAAAAATCAAAGCGTATTAATGACATGTATTTCAATGGCCTGAAGGAATTATCAACAAACTCTCAGCTAGCTGCACGACTGAAGTTTCTGATTCGTGATGTTATTGATTTGCGTGCAAATAATTGGATTCCCAGACGGGAAGAGGTGAGCCTTCACAGCCATAAAAGTGCCCTACTTTTCATGCTCTTTTCTGTTACAAACATGGTGTCCTACTCTTATTGTGCAGGTGAAAGCCAAAACCATCACTGAGATCCACTCGGAAGCTGAGAAGAATCTGGGGTTACGTCCAGGTGCTACTGCTAGCATTAGAAATAGCCGATCCGCTTCCAGTGCTCAAGGTAGCATTAGCCCAGGTGGCTTCCCAATGAATCGGCCTGGTGCAGGTGGTATGATGCCCGGAATGCCTGGAACAAGAAAGATGCCTGGGATGCCTGGAATGGACAATGACAACTGGGAAGTTCCAAGGTCTCGGTCAATGCCAAGAGGCAACGGTTCAACAGCTCAACCTGCTGGCCGTGTTCAACCACCACTATTTGGTAAGTCTCCATCATCGAACCAGGGATTTCTACCTCAAGGTAGTGGTGTTTTCATGAGTGGTAGAACTAGTGCCCTCTTGCAGGGTAGTGGTGCGCCCTCTCCTCCTCGCACAGCTAATTATGGAGGATTTGGTATGGAACCTGTACCTCAAGGCCCTGCCCCATTTAGACAGGCTTCGCCAGCATCAATTGCACCAGTTAATGACAAGCCAGTGGCTCCTGCCCCAAGATTGAATACAGATGAACTCAAGAGAAAAACAGTCTCTCTTTTGGAGGAATATTTTGGCGTACGACTTGTGGATGAAGCGTTACAATGTATTGAGGAGTTGAAGTCGCCCTCTTACTATCCTGAAATTGTCAAGGCGGCCATTTCCCTTGGATTGGAGAAAAGCCCTCCGTGTGTGGAACCAGTAACCAAACTTCTCGAGTACTTGTTGGCCAAAAAAGTCCTTACTCTCAAGGACATAGCCACTGGATGCCTCCTCTACAGTGCACTGTTGGATGATCTCACCATTGATTTACCAAGAGCTCCAGCAAATTTTGGTGAGATTATTGGGGGACTCGTTTTGGCCGGTGTCTTGGACTTCAAGATTGTCGCAGAAATCCTGAAAACAGTGAGTGATGACTACTTCCAAAAAGCGGTATTCTCCTCCATATTGAAGATTATAAGCTCAAACCCTGCAGGAAAGGGAATATTGGATTCACAAGCATCTGATATTAATGCCTGCCAAAGCTTATTTTAGAGTTTCTTCTGTATGTTCTTGGAGGTAATACTAGTGTGTTACATTACACGAGAGAGAGAAAGAGATGGCATAAAATATTTTTGTCCTCGGGTCTGCTGTGGCCTAATCACTTGGGCCCTGGAGCCCCGATAAATGAAGGGTCCTTTATATGACCCTAGTTGTTTTTGTATTTCATTAGTTTTTTATTTTTTATTGAGTTGACTTTATTAAATTTTGTCAACTTTGTGAGTTCATAATTTCCATTTTCCAATGAGAATGCTACGGTATACTAATTTCTTTGTGAATAATTGTTCTGTCAAAATTTTGTGACCCCTATGGGCTTCACAGTGCTTAATTTACTATTCAAAATTTTGAAGTTCAGTTATGAACAAGTTAATATTACCATGTTATTAGCATAAATTTTTTATTAGCACAGTAATAATAAAAAACAATTAATAGCTAATTTAAGCGCTACACAAAATCTTCGTGATCCCAAATTGTAATTCCAATTTTATCCCTTAAACCTTCTTTATGAATAATTAATATAAATAGCACCAAAGCTTAATTTCAATCCCGCGCAAATGGAAACACAAGCACAACAAACGAAGGGCAATGCAAATCAACAACTGAAACTCGCAATAGCAATGGCGATTCTCAAATACAAGCGTCTCCAGAAACCTAATAATGGTGATACTCAACCTCCTTGTAATGATGCCTCTGAATCGGACGCCATTGTATGGAAACGGAAGGTGAACTTTTCGATTCTCTATATATTGCTCGTGTGCGTGGATCGGTGATTTAACTGAACTGGCCGGAATTCTGATTCTACAATTTGGAAATTTTAGGCCAAAGAACGGAAAGCTGAAATTCTCAAACTTAAGGAAGATCTCAGACTCGCTGAAGGTTAGGCCTCTTTACGATGATTTTTGTTATTTTTCCATTTGTACATAATCTGAGTCATTGTGTGAGTAGTCTGTTTGCTTGTTTGTGTGCAGATATTTAGTACTCGCAAAAATATCACTACTACACGCGTGCACATGCGTCTTTGTCCAATATTTGATATTATAGATTTTACAATCAATTTCTTGAAGTAGATGGAATTCAGTATGATGTATTTCCACAAAGTGCATCATGCAAATGCTATTTCTTCGACAAGTTTGGGGAACTAAGCCCTAAGCTTTCCAACGATGGCTCTGAACCCAATCAATGGAGATTTAAGGATGTTCTGCATCGTAGATTTCTTAAACAAGGTTTTCTCTCATCTTTTACTCTGCAAACCTTTCATGTTGAATATTATATCTTCTAATCATTTTTTTCATGCAGTTTCTAGTATTGTTCGTGTTTTATGTTTCTTCTTTGCTAGAATTCAATTGATTTGACCTTTTGCAGTGAGATTAAGTGAGAGAAAGAGAAGACGACTTGGTGGCTTGACAGAGCGATCATGTATTTCAGGTGAAACAGCAATATAATGCATTGTTAACGTGTATATATCTTGCTAATTCACCGAATTAATGGAAAGTGCTTAAGAAGCCACAAAGATAATAAACTTTTTGTTTTATATATGAACAGCATAATTTTTCTTGATGAATTCAGTATTCTTTTATATGGGGTCATTGATCACTGGTCACACTGCACGAGTGAATTCCATATAATTTCCCAATATTAATTCTGAATAATTTTTTATGACAGAAATACTTGAAATGATATAGGATAAAATGTATTTTTGCTCATCCTTGAAAACAAATAGGATATGTTTCTATAACCATGCAGACAGGCTAAATCCTTCTTTTCAGAGAGTATGAAAGGTTTAAAATCACTAGAAAATAGGAGAAATTCCATGATTAAGATTTACAAACGGAGTATACTTTTTTGATACTTTGTGTTTATTCTACAGTTATCAGCAAAATAGAAGTAAATTTTTTGTTCCATCACAAGTGTCCTGTTTGTGAATTAAAATTTTTTGCACCTTCTGATTCACATCAATAACCTCTCTCTCTATGTTGCAGATTATGCTAGTGAAAATGAATTGGAACAACTGAGGACTTCAGTAGATTTTCTGGTGGAACTTTGTGAAACTGTCTCCCCTCTCAGAGTGTGGCTCTTTCTATTCTTCCTTTATGGCTCAATCTAGTTTTTGTGCAATATAATAATTTGCACCTACTTAGTATCACTATTTTGGATATTTCTCATCCATATGTTGCAGGTTGAGGAGAGTAATTTTAAGAACTGGTCACACCAGGCCATTGACTTCATTCTCGGTAGGATATTTTCTTTTCAGTTGTCCTTTTTGTTTCTAAAGCGTAAGCCACACTAAAATTAGGAGCCATATCTACCACCAAATCACAAATGTTGACACATAATCCCTTCTTTATGGAGATGAACAGAAGTATTAATGTGTATAACTGCAATTATGCTCTTCTTTCTTTCCTTGCTTGGGGGGTAATTCTAGACATTGGGTGGAGTATACCACTGTCTGTGCTATGGGTCATTTCTCAACTCAAATATTACCATCTCCATCCGCACAGGGGCTGTAATTAACTAAGATGAATTACTTTGGATGGATCTTTCTCCGTGGGCATATTTCATTCTTAAAACATTTTCTTGTACGGATTAGAGAAACTAAAGGACTGTTAAAAGTAACTAATCAGACTTCTTGTATTCTGCTGTTCTAATTCTTGAAAAGAATAAGACATTTGACCAGTAAAAACATGCTGTCAAACTCGTCTTTGAAAAGCTTATCAAATATAAGATATTTGTCTTCTGGAATTCTTGGTCATTTTCTGTGAACATGCTCGTTATACATTTTTTTGAAGCTGCACAGTTTCTCTATAAGGGATTAATTGGACTGCATCATTAATTCTTTCAACACTTGTGTACGACTCTGTCCACGGATTAATGTTTTCTTTTTTATTTTTGTCGTTCCAAAATAAAATATTACCTATTTCAATTGTCTTACACTACTAAATCGGTTATGAAGATACATTAAGGGCTCTGTCATCAATGGGAATGGAAGAAGTAGCTGTTGAAAGCATTGTGAGCAGCTTAATCATGCGTTTGTTGAGAAGAATGTGTAATGCGCCACAAGATGGTAAATCTTTTAGTTACGTTTCTGCTTAATTTAATGTTTCCAATACATTTCTGTCATAATAATTATGTTTCTAGATGCATTGCATTCCATAACCTCTCCTAGCAAAGGGATCCAAAAGTCTTAAGGGTTTGACAAATGCTTTCACTTCAGTTTATTTGACCATTTTGCTTCCAGAGCCATTGTCAATTTCATCCAATTAATTTCTTTTCCTGTTGTTTAACATTTCTATTTTCCAGGATCACACCACTCTCCCAACAATGTCCAGTTCTATGTTCAGCATTTGCTGCGTAAGCTTGGAAGCAATGCTTATGTTGGTCAACGTGTGATCCTTTCTGTTTCTCAGAGAATTTCTGTAACAGCAGAAAGTTTACTCTTCATGGACCCATTTGATGATTCCTTCCCCAGAATGCATAATTGTATGTACATAATGTAAGATTTGCTTCATCACATATGTTGCATTTGTGATTAACATTATCATTGATTGCATCTTCATGTTTTTATTTTCAATTTTACGACTCTAGATTATTCTAATAGCAGTTGAATAGTTAGTATTTGTATGGAATCCCTTTTCGTTGTAGTAACTTCACATTTTCCCAAAGCAATCAATTTGAAGAGAACCAATTTGACTATTTGGTTACTACATCATTGTGCAATATGACTGTTTGCTTGGAGAAATATCTTTCTCAGTGCATATGTTTTACATCTAAGTAATCACGTCCTTCTCTTACGTCTACTTATCATTTCTAGCAATGAAGAACATTGTGCGATTCTATTAATAATCTTTTCGCATAGATTTCATGCATCCTTTTTGTACTAAGTATTTGGTGCGTTTGATGTCTATAAACCTTGACATCTTTTATACAACTTGGAACTCCTGGGTTCAGCGTCTGAAGTTATGCCACCAATCGCGTTTGCTTGTTCATATATCGCAAATTTCGAGCTATTATTTATCCATTTGGAATTTCCTAAATTACTTGGTAGAATTTTAAAATTCACTCGTTGAATAGGTAAAAAAAATTTCCAGCAATTTGGATTTCTCAGGTTTCTTTGACACAATTGTGATGTATGTGGCAGGATCCAGCTTATTGAGTTTCTGGTTTCAGACTACTTGCTAACTTGGTCAGAGGACGAAGCCTTCGACTTAAGTACGTGTTTTGCTTTTTTGCGTTGGTTATCTTCTTAACTCATCCTCATGACCATTGCAACAATCATATTATTGATAATCTGTATAAGATTACTAGTAAAGTTTGATTTAGAACCAACATCTTGTGTCACTCTTGTTCATTAAAGTTTTAGTCGTACTAGACATTGGATATCAAATTAACTTGGTATGGTGTTACCATGTAGAGCTTTTGGAAGACTGGGTGACATCTCTTTGTCACGCTCGGAAAGTCTTGGAGCTCTTGGAGAGCAGGAATGCGCTATACATTCTATACATGGATCGCATAATCGGAGATTTGAGTAGGCAATTGGGTCAGGTTTCCTTTCTCCAAAAGCTAAAACCAGATATTCTTGCTAAATTGTTTAATTAACTCTTGCAATATCTTCAAATGTAAGTCGACACATCTCGAGTACCTTTGTCAGTGATGCATCGACGTATTTCTTGTCAGAAATTTGTGAAGGTTATTGAATGTGCACAACTGATTTTTGACCTGTGATGCATCGTCGTATTTCTTGTCAGAAATTTGTGAAGTTTATTGACTGTGCACAACTGATTTTTGACCTGATGATTTGGGGGAGATGTATGAAATATAGAGGGTATGCTTCTGAACATTTTTAACAATGTAAGTATGGATTAAACAATTTTAGTAGCAAAACGTTGTCCTCTAATAGTGTGCGTATGTTCCGCGGGGCCTAAGGCGAATATTAGAATTTAGGCTCCTAAATAGTAGAGAGCTATAATTTTTTATTTTTTTTCATTTATATAAATTTTATGGAACTAAATTCGTTAACATAAAATCAACAATAAAACTACAAATAAAATTGAAATATTACAATCAAATAACAATGTAAAAATGCTCTACACAGTCACTTAAATACAACATTTCTTGTGATTTTAGAGACAATTATCAATCGATTTTGAATAATCGAGTTGTTTAACCATTTCTTTTTCAATAGATAACATGGTTAATCCATTCCATCTTTGCTATGACATATTTGATTGGAGATAAGTCTTGATAAATTTCAATTTGAAGAAACTTATTTCTGATGATGCAACTGTCATTGGTATGATTCATTATCTTCATCATTCTGCCTTTGTTGTGATATAGTTGAACACTATCTTCATCATTATGCTCTGCTTCATTCACATTGGTAGGCTCAATTATTTTCTCGTTCTTTTGGTTCATCCATATTATCATTGTCATTATGATTATGATTATATAGTTCCCCAATCACTAATTTTTTCTGTGTTCTTTCACTCTCTTTTCTTTTCTTGCCATTAAAGTATCTATTCACATTTTTAGTCTGGCTTCGAATCAATGCATTTACTCTTTCTCTCTTCTTCTTCTTGTTTTTAAGCTCCAGACACATAGTTAGGAGCTATATCACTTGACTCAAGTCATTCAAGGGCCAACACCTAGAATTTGAGTGCAAAAAGGGGGCTTAAATTAGTTTAAGAAAGATTGAAATATATAATTTTTTGTCAAAGCATTGTACCAACAATATCAAAGAAAAGAGTACCCAAAACAACATAGCAATGCAACGTAGCAAAGCAAATAAACCCGCAAACAAACCCATTATTAAAAATACTTGTACGAACAACAAAACAAATATAGCCTAAACATTACATCAATATTCTAACAATAACTATACTAATTCAAGTCTGGAACAAGGTCATTAACAATAATTAATCAAATTTTAAAATTCAACAACATTGTGATATCAGCAAAGAAAAAAACACCTAAAAGAATAAAATTAAAATACAAATTTGAAAAGGAACAATTGTAACTCTTGCCAGTACTAGAAATTGAGCACGTGTCAAGCCTACAACGAAATATGATAATTTAGTACTCTATATGGAAGATTGGAATTGTCTATGGTCTAATTCATCACTTCGTTTTCCAATTAAAGTCACATTCGATTATAAATCCTATTTAGCAGTTTATACAAGTGAATTAGAACATGGAATGGCAAGTAAATTCATGGTATCTATCTAAGTTCCAACTCACATCAAGAAACTAATCTCCGTTTCCATAAACTTCTTTTTTTTTTTTTTTAACACTTGTTTCACCTATATTTTGCCCTTTAAAGTATATTTTTCTCAATTGTTTGAAGGAAAAAAAAAGAAAAAAAAAATCACTCATGCAAATAATGAAAAGAAGAAGAAGAAGAAGAAGAAGAAGAAAATTTATGGGCTCATTTCAATTACAATTGTCTTCAGGTAATCAACAGCCCATGCACACTGAAATAAAAGAGGCTGCAATGAGCTCTCGCTCGTGCATGTATTCTGCTTGTTCGTTATGATTTCTGTCATTTGCGTATCCTTTGATTATACGTCTCTGTTAAAATTTATCATTTACACCTCATATTTCCTGTTCGTGTTCGTAGTTGTACGACATAAATCAAGTTGTAATGAAGTTTGACAACAATGAAGAATTATAATTCAAGTACAATTTAAATTGAATGACCTCTATTTTAGTAACCTCTTACCACAATTTTCTTTTGGTGGGAAGGATAAACTGGTGATGATGATCAACTTGTAACAGCATTGGAACTTCTTAAAAACTACATTCCTTATGAAACTAATCAAGATCTTGGCAAGTTTTTGCCAGCCAAGAATGTCTTAAAAAGAATAAAAGCTCTCCTAGGCTGAAACAATGGTACTTCATGTCCTGCTCCTCTAATTGTAGCAAATGTTATCCCCTCATAAACCTCTGTCCACCCTCCTACCTGTATATAAATCAAGCTAGTTTAGCATCAATATTTTGTACTATAACGCACATATACGTACACATATACCTAATACACTAGTACATGTGTATTTTTACTACCTGACTAGCAGAGTACCAAGGGTACCAGGGAGTTTTGACTTTGAGATTTAGATGGCTTAAGGAAAACCGAGTTGCAGTAACTGGTACTACTGAATCCGTGTCCCCGCTGCATTAAAATCAAATTCATGTAAAGTTACTGCTTATTGTATGCTAATGTCCCAACTTAATGTTACCAAAGTACTTATGATTCTACATATTTTTTACATTTACAGAATTTTCGGTAATTGTATAGTCATACCTGAAAACCCATATTCTGAGCCCTGCGGCAATCAGCTTCTTGTAGGTAGGCAACATTGAAACCTCGGAGTCTTTCCAGTTCCTTAGAAGTACATCACTGTCAAATAAAGTATGAAGGTATTATAAATTTGATGTTTTTTTTGATCTCTTGGTTTGCTGTCTACTTAATTACCTGCAAGCAGTCCATTTATACGGTATCCCTGTTTTGTTTGCGTGCATAGCTTTCTGTACATCTGGTCGATTATAGTATTTCTCTGCATAGTTCTCAGTACACGGGTCGTATCCAGAAAACCTTGGGCGGATTAGTGTGTTCTTAAGCCTTATAGTATGCCTAGTACTATCTTGCATTGCCTTACAAGATGGCGTATAGATGCTGTATTGATCAATGTTGCCGAATTCATGATTCGTAGCATAATTGACAGCATCATCACATTTCTGGGACGAATTTTCTGACTTGAAATTGCACAATTTGATAATCGAATTATATGTTCTATCCGATATCATAGAGTGGCTCCACCAATATGCAACTGTTCCAATGCTATCATAGTAGTTGTCTGTGACTGCATTTCCTACCTGTGTGCACGTTTCAAATATAATTTGATATGTTTTTCATGAAGTAGTTATATTTATGAGAAAATATGGAAATCTTACGAATTTTCAAATATTACTCACAATGAATCCTTTGAGATTGATGATTGGATAGGAAGATCTTTTGTTATAATCATATATTTTCTTTGCTAACTGTGGTACATAGTGCCCTGTGAGGCAAAAGAGTTTTTGTCACTGGAAAAATTCTGAATTTATTGCTTCTGGAGAGAATAATATAAGTGTTTTGAGTGTTTACCTGCATAACTCTCTCCGGATACGTAGAAATCTCGGTGTCTGTACTGCGGAAATCTCGACATCCATTTTAAGAGGAAAACTAGGGCATCCTGAGCTGTGGCATGATAGGGCAAATGTTATTGGTGATAGCCAATTGGATAACATACAAAGTGGTGTCAAAATGAGGGGCGGTCCAAATGGCCCCTACTTAGGCCGGTCCAAACGTGCACTACTTAAGACACGGTCCGGGCCTAGCCGGGATTTTGGATCAATACTGGCGCTAGGACTGAGCTATGGACCCGCCACAAATGCTGGTCAATCTGGTCCTAAATGGTCACGCCGATTTTGACACCACTGTACATCATACTAACAAAAACTGCAGTTTTTTTTACCGGTCCTTCTGTCGCCAGAGTCCCTGAGATTGGAGCTGGTATTTGTATAAGAGAACCCGACTCCGGCTGGCGATTCCAGAAAAAGAATATTTGCCACTGTAAAGCATGATACAAACTATATGAACGCTTGAAAAACACACAATGTCAATGTGTGGTGAGTAATGAGTCTGTAATCAAATTATGGTTGTACCTTTATTCCATGAGTACTTGTTCAAATATAGAGACGAACCAGTTGTATTAATCCGAAATGGACCTATTTCTTCAGATGCACCATAAGCCACTGATGAGCAACCTGGTCCTGTTCTTTCAAATATACCAGTAATTTATTAGAATTGCCATTTTTTGTCAAAAATTATAATTGTTAATAATTTAGTCAAATTCTATTTTTATGTATATTTTGTATGACCAACTACTTTTACCTACATTTTATTCACACATTTCTCTACTGCGTATGATCAATTATAATTTTTCACAAAGATTCATTTCTTATTGTCTTGTTAGCAAGTTGGTCTCATCGAACAGCCAGTCCTCGATTTAGGTGACCATCATGAAAACACGATTCACTTTAAAGTTTGAGATTAGCTGAAGTCAGAATCAAAACTTGTTTTCGTGAATTTAGACATGTAATGATCACATGATAGTTTAACAATTATATTTGGACGATCGCTCAATGGACTAATTATGCAATAATAATGAAATGTTGAGAACCAACTTGTAGGAGTGACGATAGGATGAGGACTAAGTGCAATTTTTTATAGAGTTAAATATGGACTGTACAATTGCGGCTATACATAAGCAAACAATGTGGTCTTACTCAAACGACAAGTCCTCAAACTATATATTAGAAGAACTAATAAGTAATAATCTTATTGAATATATACCATTCAGTTCAGTCTAATAGACATGTATGTGTGTAATAACATTGATGCACGCATGGGTTGAAATAAATGATGGTGGACTGGTCAATACAAGTAGGATGTAAGTTGTGTGTGTATTAAACTATTAATTAATGGATGTCATGCAGAAAAGATGTACAGTCATTACGTGGGTTTTGCAAGTTTACTCCAAAAAACCATGCAAAAAATGGAAAAGAAATTAAGAAATTATGGATCTGTTTGGAAGAGTTTTTGTTTTTGCTTTTACTTCTTGATAAAAAAAATTATTTTAGGCTTTTTGCTTTTACTTCTTGATAAAAAAAAATTATTTTAGGCCAGCTTTCTCGAATTGTTATTCTAGCCAGATAAAATATTTATAGAAATTATTTTAAAATAACTTCTTAGACTTAGGAGGAATTTTTTACTTTTCAAAAGTACTGTCAAACGAATCCTATACATTATCCAATATTGTTTATAGGATGATTAGGAAAGAGGAAGACAATATTAAAAAATAATTAAAACTCGTTTCTTCAAAAGATTCTTTACATGTGTCGCATTGGCAAAATACTGTTTTTTTTGTCAACTGCCAATTATACCGCGCCAAGTGGAATTCGGTGGCTATGAAAAAAATCATGTACGTGTAGCATTGTGGATTATTGATTATATATTCAATAGAAATGCTGATATCAACAAAAATAAGTTAAACTCGTGTTTATAGTCTTTAGTACTTACTGGCTGCTCACTAGGCAACATAACAATATTAAAAATAGTAAACGTTAAAATCTTGAGTATTACTAGTGGTGACAAACGGGCCGAGCGACTTGTCAGCTTGGTCGCTCTTTGCTAGTGAAAAATGAAAGTCGGTGACGAGCTCGAGCCGAGCTACTCCTGCTCGTGGGCTCGTCCAAAGCAGAGGGATTTTTTTATTTTTTTTGTTTAAAAAATGTTTTATCTTAATTAAAAAAAAAAGGATGAGCTCGCGAACCGAAATTCGGCTCTGCACACGAGCCCACGGGCCAAGCAGAAGCTCGACTCGTGACGAGCACGAGTCGAGCTCGTGCACATAGCTCGACTCGATCCATTGCCACCTCTAAGTATTACCATGTCCAAAAGAGTGGACAATCTTTCGTAATAAATTTACTCTCTTCTTTTAGGAGTTTATGTTATTAAGAGTCTGCTACGTCTCAACTACCCAATATGCATTACTGTTACATAACATTTTATTTTTTTTTAAAATGTTTGAGTAGTCATCTTTAATTATTAATGCACAAGACAGCCAATATATATTTTTCCAAAACTTGAAAAATAAATTGTTTTCATTAAATTCTTGTTCGGTTTTGTTCAGACATGTAGTTCACATCATCACTGTTTCCCCTCTTATTTTCTGAACACGCGTGCATTTATCAAGTTTTGTCCCTTTTAGGGTATGTACAAATTCTAGCACTTCAAAGACTAAAAATTTTATTTTTATTTTCATTCGATTTTCAAAAATGAGTTATTAGTATGTCGATGACGCATTTGATTATATATACATAAAAAGTGAGACGAACGATGCATGTTTGGCCGGATTAAAATCTGATTTTAATTTAAGTCAAAGTCAAACAATCAATAGCAACCACATCTTTCATGGGTTCCACGTCTTTTCAACCATACATTTTAAAAACTTCTATCATAATTCACTAAAAATTTGATTTTAATCCACATCAAACACTCTCGTAATTTCTATATTAGCTTACTAATGAATAGGGACAGTAAGGAGAGGTGTGAGGTTATCATATAATCACTTCAAAATTTTAGATGAGACGGCAAAGGATTGTCTGGCCTCACAGTCACAGAAAGTTACCAGACTTCACTAGTTGTGAATAACTACAGAAACTTATTCCATTCCCTAAGGAACAGACAGTCACTTCTTCTGAGCAATTTTGTGCACTTGCAAGCGAAAGAATTTCGAGTTTAAAAGTAGACGAAACACACACTGATCACGAGTACAAAATACAAACAGAAATGTTTAGCCTCTTCTGTGTACTGAAGGTGACACTAGTGCATTTTAGCACTAGACACTCAAGATCTACTAATGTGCGCAGGTGGTAGAGGTGACAGGTGGAATGCAACTGGATGCAGTTTAGGGCTTAGAAATTTGCTTATGATTGTGGATTAGAATAATGCACAATTAAAAAGAAGTAATTACTATAATGAAATGGGTCGAATGTTTGGTACAGTCGACTCAACTGTATCAAATTAAAGAAGACATGGGATAGAATTTCACATGTTTATCTTTTTAATCTTGTTTAGTTATACAGAAGAACAAAAAATGTTCTGTATAGTCCATTTAAATTTATCGAGAATAAGGAAAACTAACCTCCATTGAGCCAAAGAATGAGAGGCTTATTCTCCGGCTTACTGGTAGCCTCAGTAAGCCAATAAAACAGTGCTCGGCCGTGCTTTTTGTTGACGGTAACATAGCCAGAAAACTGAGAAAATGTGACCGGAGGCTGCCCTGGAAGAGTTGAAATACGATCCAACTCTTGTTCTTTTGAGAGTGCAATAATTTTGGTGAAAGGAGAGAAAATCAAGCAGAAAAAGAGGAGTCTCTGGAATTCCATTTCACCTTCTTCCACTTAATTTGTCAACAAAAAATCTGTCTTTTCTTCTGTAAAACAATTTATTTATAAGAATAAATTGTAATTAATATTCTGGTGCATAGAACTTAACAAAGATATTGATGCACCAATGATAGAGTAGGGCTGTGTTCAACTCTTAGCCTTTGCTACATTTATACATCACTTGCAGTCAGATCAGAAGCCCCACTGTCACTGTGTGTATGTGCGAGAGAGAGAAGAATGGTCCTATACCCATAAATGCATTCATATCTCTCTCTCGCCCACCCCACCTACCCCCACCTCCGTCTATGGTGGAGAAGATGTGAGGATGAATTCTTGCAGTCATTTGAATTCTATGAAGATGGTACAAGACAAAAAAACAAGGTGCTCATGAATCCATAATTGAAATCTTTCTAACTTCTACTTCTTCTTGTGAGTAAAAACACATGAATGTTTCATTATGAATATTTTCTTTTGTTTCACATAAAGGACGTTCCAAATCCTAAAAATAATGAATGTAATTTAAGGGATCATATTACAGTTATACTCTCTCCGTCCCAAAAAGA
>CAIGRO010203322.1:0-10415 GCA_903798355.1 Fraxinus baroniana
CCTCATTCCTCGTAATCAACATGTAGAATTCTGTGGTATAGTCACTAACCGTCTTCAAGCCTTGACGCAGATTCTGCAGTTTCTAGTTCATGGTCCGAACATAATTGCATGGCAGAAACTGCTTCTTCATATGCTTCTTTAATTTATTCCACGATGCAAACTTGGATTTCCCTAACCTAGATCTTGTCACTTTAGTCTACTGCCACCACGCCGCTGCTCGTCCACGAAACCTCATTGCAACAAAAGTCACACGTTTATCAGTAGGAACCTCCTTAACTTCTAAGATCTCATCTACTACAGTCACCCAATCTAAGAACTCTTCTAAACTTAATTCACCATGAAACTCAGGAATATCAACCTTAAATCCTGATTCACAACGCCTGTTTTCATCCTGAACACCCTCTCTTTGTCGGACTGAGAGATCTATTGGATGTTCGGGTTGTGCAAACGTATTCTCATCATCAGAATCTTCAACCGGTTGGACCACAGGCCCATGTTGTTGTGGTATGAGTGCAATGATTTGCTGTGTCAGCAACTCCACATGTTGATGCAGCTGTTCGATTTTATCACGTCTATATACCTTCTCTACAGGGACTTCACGAGCTTCTGGACGTCTCCTAGTGACATGGTAAAGGAACGACTTCGACTTTATTACCAATTGACGTAGCGAAAGATTATAGGAAAGACGAACAATCTCACAAAAATGAGAAAAAGTCACGAGAATTTTATTCAATTCAATAAACTGCGGCCTCAAAGAGCATACAATGCTTTAAATAGTAAAATCCTAGCAAAATTCGAAAAATAAATACTAAAAATAAAAAAATGATATTTTTTCATAAATGAAAAATTTCGAGATAACGACTTAAATGGAAACTCCTAACATTCAAGATCATCTTCCAACAAACGGAATACGAATTCGAGTTTTATTGAATGAGATATTACCAAATAAAAATTAACATAAACGACAAAAACGCTTAATCGAGAGCCTAAACCATAGAATCTGCCCAAAATTCGACGTACATCATGGCCAAAGGTGATGCGTTGTGATCATTGGCCCGTTTCCAATTGAATTAGACTAACAATTCGTCGAAAATGGACAAATCAAAAATTATCATGAAATCATTATTTTACTTTGCGATCCCACTTCATCATGAACTCTAACTCCTTATACACTTCATCATATTGTGTCTACGACATCTATTTTTAGACTTACCATTATACATGCTGTCTTGAGCTCTTCAAATAGCTGATTTACTATCACAATGTATACCTATTGCAGTTACCAGCTTAGGTCAACATGGAATATTTTCCAAGAAGTTATGAAGTCATTCTACTTTTTCTCTTGCTTTGTCCAAAACAATAAACTCCAATTCCATTGTTAATTGAGCCATACACGTTTGCTTTATCGACTTACATGACACAACAACTCCACCAACGGTAAATACGCAACTACTAGTGGACTTAGAATCCTTCATGTCAGATATCCAATTCGCACACAATTCCTTCAATACCGCGGGATATTTTATGAAGTGTAATCCATAGGTTAAAGTATATTTCCAGTACCTAAGAACTCTTGTTAAATCCTTCCAATGATCTTGGCATGTATTACTTATGAATCTAATAAATTTATTCACAACAAATGATATGTCTGGTCAAGTGAAACTTGTAATATACATTAGATTGCCTATAACATGTGAATATTTTAGTTGTAACACACATTCACCCGCATTTCTAACTAAATGTAAACTTGTATCAATAGGGGTTTTTGCATGACTTTCTTCAAGTGTATTATACCTTTTAAGTATACTCTCAATGTAATGAGATTGGGAAAATATAATTTCTTCCGACATTTTAGAGATCTTAATCCTTAATATCATATCAGTCATACCTAAGTCTTTTATATCAAAATGTTTCGTTAACATTCTCTTGGTGTTTAGTATTATTTCGTGACTAATTCTCATTATCAACATGTCGTCTACATATAGGCATACTATTACATAAGCTTTTGGTGTATTTTTATGTATACACACTTATCACACTCGTTTATCTTAAATTCATTAAACAACATCGTTTTGTCAAATTTTTGGTGCCATTGTTTAGAAACTTGTTTTAATCTATATAAGGACTTAACTAGTTTACAAGCCTTTTGTTTGTGATTAGGGGAGACGAACCCTTCGGGTTGTTCCATCATCTAACTCATCATTTAGAAATGTCGTTTTCACATACATTTGATAAATCTCAAGGTTATGTAATGTTGTGATTTCAATTAACAACCTTATCAAAGTGAGTCTAGTAACGGGTGAGTAAGTATCAAAGAAGTCAAGTCATTTCTTTTGTCTATATCTCTTGACAACCAATGTAGCCTTATATTTGTCAATGAGCCCATCCAGTTTTAGTTTCATTTTGAAAATCCATTTACACTCTAAAAGCTTATTTTCTAGAGGTAAATCAACCACTTTCCAAGTATGGTTTTGCATTATAGAATATATCTCACTATTAATAGCTTATTTCCAATGTGGTGCTTCCGGTGTAGACATTGTTTCATCGAAAGTCTTTGGATCATTTTCTACCATGTAAGTTAGAAAATCTGGGCCAAACAAATAGATGTTCTAGCCTTTTTACTACGCCTTGAGCCTTCTTCATTTGAAGTGTCATTTGTAGTTCATAAGTTTGTTTATTTGAATTTGAATTTTCCTTGTCTTTATATGGAAAAACATTCTCAAAGAATAATGCATTTCTTGATTCAATTATGGTTCCTTCATGTACATCTTAAATTTTAGATTTAAGTACAATGAAACGATATGCACGGGTATTATTAGCATATCCAATAAATAGGTAATCAATCATCTTAAGACCGATAGGTTTAGGTACTTTAATCTTAGCCAAATATCTCCACACTTTCAAGTGTTGGTAGGAAGGAGAATAACATTTTCATAGTTCCTATGGAGTTTCTTCCATTTTCTTAGGAGGTATCTTGTTAAGAATGTTATTTGCCAACGGAATAGCTTTCTCCCACAAGTTTTGGGATAGATCCAAACTTATCAACATTGCGTTCATCACCTCTTTAAGAGTTCGATTTTTGCATTCAACAACACCATTGAATTAAGGTGAGTAAAGAGTAAAGTGTCGTTATTTGATGAATGATTCCATGCTCGGAACAATATTTTTCGAGTTATGCCCCATATCCACTTCTATCACTATGAATATTTTTTATTCTTTACCAAATTGGTTCTCAACTCCGTCTTATAATGTTTAAATGCATCTAAGGTTTCGTCTTTACTTCGTAGTAGATATACATAACAATACTTTGTACAATTATCAATGAAAGTTATAAAGTAATTCTTATCACATTTAGTTTGAAAGAATTTCAAATCACATGTATCCCTATGTATTAACTCTAAAGGTGTCGTGTTCCTTTGAACCAATTGAAAATGTGTTTTGGCTAACTGTGCTTCAGCACATGCTTCAAATTTATGATAAGGATCAATCTTAAGCGTCGGAATAAAGTTTTGATTCATAAGTTTGCGCATAGATTTGTGATCAATGTGTCCTAATCGACTATGCTATAAACAAGACAACTCAAACATATAAACAAAATTGAAGTGTTTATTCATAATATTTTTTGGTACAATTGTAAGAACATTCATTTTGAACATTTTTTTTTACTAAGATAACCCTTACAAACATACATATCATTTTTGGCAAGTACGAACTTGTCCGACACAAATACAAGTTTAAAATCATTCTTGCTAAGTAGAGATCCAGAATGTCGGCACATGGAAGACAATTTTGAGGACTAGTTCTTTTCCGAAAGTCATTTTCAATGTGATCTTTCTAAGCCCTTCAACTATCGAACTTTCAGAGTTCCCCATGACAGTTGTACTCCTTTCAATTCATGATAATTTGAGAAGATGATTTCATCTACACAAATATGGCAGGTAGCACCAGTGCTGACCCACCAATCCCTTGGATTACCAACCGTATTGCATTTAGAAACAACTGCAAATAGACTCATCTATTGAACCCCTTCAAAAATGATGTTTTTTTAACCACATTTGCTTGTGCAGTCTTCCTCGGCTTTCGACATTCATTTGAACGATGTTTGCCTTTTTCACAATTGTAACAGTTGCCTTAAAACTTATTGTCATTCTTGGATTTGTCTCTTCTTTGTGCATTATCGGAGATCTTATGCTTCTTGTTGACAACTTTCGAATCGGTTTCAATCAAATTTGCTCCAAGTTGAACAATAGATTTTCTTTCAGTATTTCTATTGTCTTCCTCAATCCTTAAACGAGCTATCAATTCATCCAAGTTCATCTCATTGCATTTGTGCTTAAGATAGTTCTTGAAATCTCTCCACATAAAAGGGAGTTTCTAAATGATGGTTGCAACTTGGAAAGATTCACTAAATTCCATTTTTTCTGCATGTATGTTATGAAGTAGAACTTGAAGTTCTTGTACTTGACTTATCAAGGTTTAGGAGTCTACCATTTTGTAGTCCAAAAACTTGCCGACAATGAACTTCTTTGTTCCAACTCCAATAAATCCTATAGATCATTGGTCGAGTCCATCGAACTATACACTTCCTAAAGTGTATTGTCCAATCTATATAGAATGTAATTTTTGCAAAGGAAACACGAGTGCTTCTGTACATCTAATGCAATAATCGACTCACTATTATTTATTCCCTTCTTGTACGGCATGAGCAATCTTTTAAGAACTTTGTCAAATTCAAAGTAGTAAGATAGAATAACATCTTTTGTTGTCATCTTTTGAAATTCACACCTCCAAAACTTTCCCCTTTTCCTCACGTGTGATATGAGAGTTTGGTATTTGTATAGGCAAAGATGGAATCACATGGTTCGTACCATTCATTGTTTGACTTGAAGTAGTCTCAACGGTAATCATTTCTATTACAAACACAAGGTCAATGCACAAAATGAGATAAAGGAGTAGCACCAAAAGACTTATTCCAAAGATGAAGAGAGAACAAACAATCACAAAATTTTGTCTTAAGATTGTTGGTGAATTGTTTAGTGAAATGGTTGTTTGTTTAATTGACAAAGTAATTGTTAGGTTTAATTCGCAGGAACATAATTAAACTCTATGCAAACTATAAAAGAAAAGAAAGAAGGAGAATGAAAAGAAAGTGAAGAAAAGAAATTCGAGGTAGGTGATTAACACTTTTTCCTTAAGATAAAATTACCCCGCAATAGAGCTAACGGATTACGACACTTGTCTCTCAAGATACAACGGATACAACTTGTGATGGAAGCACTTCAAACCAGAAGTTACAGCAAACTCAAATGAAGATTTTTCTCTACAAAAAAAACAATTTTGGAATGAATTTTGGAGAGTTTTTGCAAGAGATTTTGATGTAATACTCAATGCAAAATTATATGGGATATATAATGGATGTCGAAAGGGTCCTATTTATAGAAAATGAGAGGTTGTGAGCGAAAAGTCGTGTCCCAAAACTCAGCAACCTTCAAAAAGGACATCATCCATTCCTATCACTGGCCTCTCGCTTGACAGTCGGTGACACATGTTCAACAGAAACTTTTCGCCAACCTGTCACTAGCATGTCGCTCGAGCGACGCTTTGCCGGTAGCCTACTGCTCAAGCAACAATGCTATATGTTATTTTCCTCTTTTTTCTTCCAACTTTAATTGGACTGTGATTTCTCATTCATTTGGGATTGATTTTGAGATTCCAAATATACTATGAAGATCTACTTAATGAGTAAAACAAGTTAGTCTTATTATATTTATAATTTGACTATCGAATCAAATCCAAATATTTGTGCGAAATTAACACAAAGTCACTTTTTGAGTTTTATAGTTAACCAAAGTTTCTTATCTTTAAATCAAATTCCAACAACTTGTATACATGAAATGTACAAATAGCATTTTCCTTGTTTAAGTAAGCTTGTTACTATTGAGTCTTAGGAAATGTATTAATAGTAAATGAATTATTAATTATGAATATATAATTAAAATTAATGTTAATTTTGTCTAGATAAAATTGAACTTTTTAACTCAGCAAAGCACGTGCTATATAAACGATAAATTTTTTTCTCACTTAAACTAACATTTTCTTCAATAGTTTCTTTGTGGTCAAATCGCGTAACAATTCGTCCATCGCAAAATACTAAGTTCAGAATAAAACTGATCATAAGAAAATACTTAAGCGGACTTTTTCACTCTTTGAACTGTGGAATAGATTCCGGAATAATGTACTACTTCGCTTAGTTTCAATTCCAACGTGTCTATATATTTAAACTTTTACATAAAATGTATGCTCCAATACACTTTCAGATATACCAAATGTATTAATGTCACTACCTCGAGATCATTGCACCACGATCAATACAAATTGCATACCCCAGTGGTAGGGTTGCAACTATTACAAATCTTAAAAAAATAGTGTGTCAACATCTTATTCTATAGAAATGGATAATTGATTTTTATGAGCATACAAAATAATGTCTTATGTACCAACTATCCTATTTTGTATTTCACTTATCAATTCCACATGGTACATAAATATTGAAATTCGCAAAATTCACAAAATTCATTAGAATTTATGATCTTTTAATTCCAGTTGAGACAATGTGGTATATATCGAACCCACTTCTTTGTCTATGAATTCATATGGCTACGAATGAAGATCATCTGTGGCGACAAGTATTGATTCTGTTCCGATTTGGGGTTCCATCTTAAAAAGTCAACCTTGTTAAGAGGAGTAGTTCAAGATCTTTATTAATTGGTCTGTGTCAACATCATTTATCGATGTGGGATGTATATCACTTAACACGCCCCCGCAAGATGGTGGCTCATTTGAGCAGACTAATCTTGAAACTTACGTGCTCATTTTTAGAGTTTTAACGGGATCAAATTGCTTGTTTGAGCATAATGGGCTCTGATACTATGTTAAGATTTGAGGTTCCATCTTAAAAGGTCAACCTTATTAAAAAGAGTAGCACAAGATCTTTATTAATTGGTCTGTATCAACATCATTTATCGATGTGGGATATATATCCCTTAACAGATTCAAGCCACTTCTTTGCCTTTGAGGAGTAAGTTTCGATCGTCAATTTGTTGTCCACATCAACCATAACAGGTTTGCCAATCCGCACAACTTTGTAATTTGCCACTAATTCGGTTGTATTTTCTTCACAGACCAATCCGATTGATATGTACTTATATTCATTACACTGAGGGCAGGAGCACCCACAATTTGGTTTAGGGATTCATTACATGCATGGTAAGTCATTGGGTGAAAACCACAAAGGACAAGACCATTAGACGAAGAAAGAAAGTAGCCAACTTCTCTTGGCACCACGCCTATTTGGTGATCTAAAAGAGGTAGGATGCTGATTGGGGATTTCAAATGGGGACGAGAATGTCTACGTGTGGCTATGTATACTTACATTGCATGAAGCCCAACAATCTACCTTCATGAGATCCTTTTCTTCTTTCAGCATACCTACAGATAAAGAAAGGTTCCTCGATGATTTTATTCAATCTCTTAGATGCAAACCTGAATTTGCACACAGATTTTGGAGGCACCCGAACTAATATCTCTATTAAGGCTTCATCAGGAACTTCCATCTTTTTCTCTCTTTTTAGATCTCTCTGGCAACACAATAAATCTGCTTAATCAGAAGATAAACTTTCAACTAAGCCCCCGTTTGGTACACATTAAAAATTTCACTCTCATTTTTCTACTCATTTTCAACCACACATTCTTCAATAAAATAATATTTTTCATCACATCAATAACTTTTCATTATTTTTCAACCTCACGTTCTTCATCTATCTATTATTCCATAACACATTTTTCCACAATAATGTGGCTCAAACACATCCTAAAACAGAGTTGCCGGCCTTTTACTGGGAACACTTGGCAATATTTTACTGAGAGTTGACCAAAAAAGCCACCATAAAGAAACAACTGGTAGCACCTATAGAAACCCTAGCAGGTGTTCTCCTGCACAAGGGGAACATAAAGTGTTCTATAGTCAACACATTATGAATAGAAACCTGTGAAACATTTTGGACCATACTACTTGTACACCGAGGGGCTATCAACCGAGTGTCAACACCGGTGTGGAAATATCATTTCTCAAAATATATATATAATTTACCTTAGATCATCTTCAACCCTTTACCAAATTTTGAGATAAGTTTTGCATCAAGTTGAAAATCATCTCCAACCCGTTACATTAAAACTTACACCAAATGAAAAGTGTTTAATCATTTTCTTCATTTTTTTGTTATTAACAATTAATATATTTGAAAAAATATTTATTTTTTTTATTTAGAACTACATAAATCACTAAGAAAATAAGTACGTAAAATTAACGAAAATATTGAATTTATTAATAAATTTAAAAAATATAGTACAATTAATAGAAAGGCCAAAAATAAGAAAATATTACATTTTGAGTACTTTTATTTGTAATTTATTCTAATTATTATTGATTACATTATTAACATTTATTACAAATGCATATAATAATAATAATAATAATAATAATTGATTGTATTACAAAAATGTGTAACAAAAATGAATACAAGTATATCATTTTTTATTTTTATTTTTTGCAAAGTGATGACAAAATTTTATTTAACCATTTTGATATAAAATGGTGCAAATGAATAATGTTGCACCATGCATGGTGCAATACGTTGGATGAGATTTGCACCAAATATTTGGTGCAATTTGGTGAATTATGGTGAAATGGTGCGACAATGAAAATGCTCTAAGAGACTCAGCAGATTCTGATATTAGAGCCTCGGAAATTGAGTAACAGAGAACAAGAAGCAATGCCGGCAATTGGGAGAAAGAGAAATTGAGATCAAAATTTTACAAAGTGAGAGACGTTCGGTCGGATTTGTTACTTTTTTTTTTTATTTTACACTAAACTCTTCCCAAATAGCTACTTGAATATCACCTAAGCATGGCTCCCGATTATTCAATCATTTGACAGTTAGATAGATAGTCTTTCGTTTATAAATAATTAGTATATATGAGTAAGACTTAATAAAATTTGATCCATATCACCCATAAACATCCATGCATATGTAAAGCTATGCAGTTTTTTAAACTCTAGTCAAATCTCTATTGTTTGTTCCTCCCGCCCTCAATTCCATATTCTACGATTTTCGACATTTTACTCGACAATCGGAGTACCAACGATCGTTGATCCATTTTTCTGGAAATGATAATCTTGGTGACTAACGTTTTGTATCTGAATGTTCAAGTAACATATAGACAAGCAGAAATGTGACTTTAATATCTTTGATAACAAAATTACAGATTTTTTTATTTCAACCAAATATATTATAAATTAATAATCCAACATCTTGTGTTTAGAATAATTTTACATAGCACCAGATTACCAGTAATGTTGAATATCGGTCGATGTCAACATATTATTGTTCTATTAAATGGATCATAATTTTCTGTGTTTATTTGTATCCGTAATTTAATGTCAATAGTATTGCTACCTAAATTCATGTTAAACATCAATAATACTAGATAATATGAGTCATGCTATGTGTACCTAAAATTCTACATAATCATTCACATAAATGACAAATGACGACCCTCTATTGGGAGGCACGGTCAAACTTTATGTACAAAATTATGTATATCTAGTGTTATCCAGATAATATTACCCGTAAATGGTCATAGTCATTTTCCAACGATTTTTTATAGCAAATAAATTAATTATTTATGACATTTTGTCTTTTAAACTGTCTTTTCTAAAAAAATGGTGAATGACATTCACGCTGCCATTATTGGAAGCAAATAGTCTTATCGGTTCACGGATGGGGTGCTTCGTGTTTAATGTCATTTCATATGACCAATCAGAGGTTGCATTTTGCTATCTTGTTCAGTTAATAATATGGTGTGTGGGTGTGTGGGTGGGGGTCTCCATGATAGCTCTTTTATTCCTTTTTTCTTTCTAATGTATATTTAATTTTATTTTAGACAAAATTATTACGATTTAAACGTACGATACTTTCTACGGTATATTTTATTTTAAACAAAATTATTACAATTTAAATGTACGAAAGTAAGAGGTACTGATTTGAACGTTTATAAAGCTCTTTATTTTGGGCGTTTTCGGTAGAGATTAAAATCGGATTAAAATTGAAAAACTAGTCGTTATTGTTGACTTTTATTAGCGAGTAAGATCGAATAACGGTTATATTTTTAATTTTAATTGGATTTTAAGTACGACCGAACACGCCATTTATCTTATATTATAGGGATGACAAAAAAAATCGTCGACTCAGAAGGCTCGAGCTCGGCCCGGAAGAAGCCCACGCTGGGCCCGGCTGCCGAGCCCCATTTTGGGGTGTCTGCTCGAGCCCGGCCCGTGACCCAACGGGCCTACCAAT
>CAIGRO010203343.1:0-10639 GCA_903798355.1 Fraxinus baroniana
AAAATCAAATGATCCATTTATGAATCTATTACCTATTGTTGCAATAAAAATAAATGAAAATTGGTTCTAACTCATTGTTTAGCCTATTTGAAAAATGAAAACTCAACCCAATTGTAATATAATTAATTATCCACTTCACAAATTATATAGATAGTCAGTTTACTTTTTGTCTTTTTGATGTCCATCTAACGTTCATGTTTTCAATTTGTATAGCGTTAGACACATAGATGGACATATTATTTTTATATCGACAAACTAATTGTCTTTTGTTTAGTCAATCTTAATTGCCTATTTTGGTACTCAAAATCGTCGTTTTCAATTCTCTTCTAGTTAAAAAAAAAAAATTGGGGGCAAACCCAGGGGGGCCCATCCCTCCATCCACCGCATTTTCGCCCCCTAGATTGAAATCCTAACTACGTCCCTACTTACAGGTGGTATTGGTTTTTGATAGCTTGAGGAGCCGATGATTTCAGAATTATAATCACACGATATGATGCATTTTGGTAGAACACAAAATATTTATTTTGGGCCTACCGCACTATATTTTTCATTAATATTTGATTCTTGCGCATATTTTGCAGTAACTCATTTTCAGCCTTGGTAGTGGATCTAGCATCTACCATCGGCATACGTCACGTTTTGGGTCCATTAGGATAATTTGGGACTGGTCGTGTTAGGTATCATGATGAACTGATGTGGAATGTAATTCCTATGCATACCGAACATATTTTTTTGGGGATGCCATTGCAATATGATCGGAAGGTGATGTATGATGGGTACAAAAATAGGTACAACTTGACTAAAGATGAGAAATATATTGCCCTTGCGTCGTCAACACCACCACAAGTTTATGAAGATTAGTTCAAATTGAAAAGTGATGGAAAAAAGATTGAGAGAAAAAGAGAGTAAAATTGATCTTTAACAACAGGAAAGTAAGAGAGAAAAAAGTGAGATGACTAATTGTGAGGAAAAAAAGACTAGAGCCACAAGAGAGTAAAGAGAAAATGTCTTGTGAGAGGAGAGAAAAGTCGAAAGTGAATTTCTTTACAAAAAAGTAGTGAGTTGAAGATGGCATTAGCTAAGAACCGACTTATGATCTTGTTGGTTTATAAAGAATCATTCCTCAACTTTGAGGAATCTAAAATGCCCCTCCCTAGTTTGGCCGTTTCTTTGTTGTAGAAATTCGAAGACTTGTTTTCAGAGGACTTTCCTAGTGGGCTATCACCAATTTAAGACATTGAGTATCGAATTGACTTTGTACATGGAGTTGTCATTTTAAACATACCAGCTTATCAGAGTAATCCTAAGAAGACCATGGAACGTCAAAGGCAAGTAGAAGAATTGATGAGCAAATGACATGTGAGAGAAAGTGTGGATCTATGTGCCATGCGAGTGCTACTTGTGTCGAAGAAAGATGGAATTCGGAGGACGTGTGCAGACTGTTGGGCGATCAACAACATAACGGTAAAATATCGTCACCTTATACTTATGTTAGATGATGTCAGATGAATTACATAGATCATGCATGCTTAGTAAAATAAATCTTAAAAGTGGATATCATCAAATTAGGATGAGAGAATTGAATGAATGAAAAATTGATTTTAAAACTAAGTATGATTTATATGAGTGGTTAACAATATCATTTGGACTTACTAATGTACCTAACATGTTTATGAGATTAATGAAGCATGTATTGTGAGCATTACATGTAAATTCGTAGTAATTTACTTCAATGATATCTTGGTATATAGTAAGGATTTAAATGAGTATATACGACATTTAAGATGCGTGCTTGTGGTCTTAAGACAAAAGTGTACATTTTGCATGGAAAAAGTTGTATTTCTTGGTTATGTTATTAATGCAAAGGGTATTGAAGTAGATGGTGAGAAAATCAAAGATATCAAGGAGTGGCTAACACCTAAAAATAGAACTGAGGTAAGAAGTTTTCAAGGTTTAGTTAGCTATTATAGGCATTTTGTTAAAAAATTAGCATACCTGTGACAGGACTCATAGAGATTGTAAAGAAAAGTGTAGGATTTCACTAGGGCGTTGAACAAGAATATGTTTTTAATACTATTAAGGATATATTGTGTGCCGCAACGGTTTTATCATTACCTAACTTTAACAATACTTTTAAAATTGAATGTGATGCCTCAGGAATATCTACTGGAGTTATCTTAATGCAGGAATGAATGTCAATAGCTTACTTTAATGAAAAATTAAATGGAACAACTCTTAACTATCTTACATATGACAATGAGTTGTATGCACTTGTTCGAATTTTGGAGACATGACAACACTACCTATGGCCAAAGAAGTTCATAATTCACACCAATCATGAGCCCTTGAAACATCTAAAGAGTCAAGGTAAACTAGACAAGAGCCTGGCAAGGTGGATGGAGTTCATCGAAACATTTCCATATGTTATTCGGTACAAACAAGGTAAAGAAAATGTGCTAACAGATGCATTGTCAAGGATGTGTGTACTTCTTTCTTTTTTAGGTGCTAAATTTTTAGGATTCAAATATGTGAAGGACATGTATATTAATGATCCGGACTTTTCTAATATATATGAATCATGTGAAAAATGTGTTGTAGATAGATTCTTTAGGCATAATAGAATCTTGTTTCAGGAGAATAAGTTATGTGTACCTCGATATTCAATGAGATAATTGTTAGTACGTAAAGAACATAATGGAGGTTTAATGGATCACTTTTGAGTTAAGAAGACTTTGGTTATGTTAAATGAATATTTCTATTGGCCTAAGATGAAGGTTGATGTTGATTGGATTTGTAAAAGATACATCACTTGTAAAAAGTCTAAGTCTAAGGTTTTACCTCAATGTTTGTATATGCCATTACCCGTTCTTAGTGAGCATTGGGTTGATGTGTCTATGAACTTTATGATGGATTTATCTGGGACTAAGAAAGGAAGATATTCCATATTTGTGGTGATAAATAGATTTATGGCATCTTCGGTAGATATTAAAATCGGATTAAAATTGAAAAATTAGCTGTTATTGTTGATTTTTATTAGACGAGTGGACCCAATAAATGTCATATTTTCAATTTTAATTGAATTTTAAGTATGACTGAACACGCCCTTAGTAAGATTACTCATTTCATTCCATGTTATAAAACTGATGATGTCACTAATATTGTAGATTTATTTTTTAAGGAAGTAGTGCGCTTACATGGGGTACCTAGGAGTATTATATCGGATATGGATGTTAAGTTCCTTAGTCGTTTTTGGAAGATTTTATGGGGTAAGTTAGGAACTAAACTATTATTTTCTACAACTTGTCACTTACAAATGGATGGGCAAACTGAGGCTGTTACGAGGAAATGATACAACTATTGCGCACTAATCAATAAGAAGTTGAAGAGTTGGGAATATTGCTTGCCATTCATATAATTTGCATATAATATAACTACACATTTTATTACTTCTTATACACCATTTGAATTGTTAATGATTTTAATCCACTAATACATTTGAATTTAATTTTTTTTATCTATTGATAAGAGAGGTAATTTAGATGGAAAGAAGAATGTCGAATTGGTAAGATCCCTTCATGAGAAGGTACGGTGCTAGATTGAGAAGAAAAATGAGCATTATGCTTCTCAAGCAAATAAATGACGAAAGCACGTTACATTTGAACTAGGAAATTGGGTTTGAGTGCATATGAGAAATGAGCGTTTTTCGGCTCGAAGGAAGTCAAAGTTGCAATCGAGAGACAATGAACCATTTCTAGTGCTTGAAAAGATCAATGATAATGCCTATAAGTTGTACCTTCCAAGTGAGTATACCATTTTGTTACTTTCAATGTTTTTGCCTTTCCTTATTTGATGCAGGTGGAGGTTCGATGACGAATTCTTTTGAAGAGGGAGGCAATGATGAGATCCATGGTATGAGAATTAGTGAGGGCAATGATCCGTTGATCGTGCAGGAATGACCAATACTAGGTCATGAGCAAAGAAGGTTAAAGAAGTTATGAGATTACTTGTTCAAATTACAGTAGATGAAACATCAACTATAACAAGCAAAATGACAAGTTTCATGTTGCACATAGAGGGCGAAATAAGATGGATCAATTTGGTTTAAGCAGCGAATGAGGAAGCTGAAGTGAAGACCTATGTGACCGCATAGGGTAACTAAGCATGAATCGCATAGCCCCTTATCGAAACTCAATTGAAGGCTATCAACTGGTTTATGCGATCACACGAGAGAAGTCTATGCAACTACATAGTACAATTCTGGATACCTATTTTCCAAATTTCGTCTAGAATTTTATTTTTGTTAAAACTCTTGTATCGTATCTTTTAAGGCTTAATTTCGATCTAATTAGGTTTTATGAGTTCCATATAAATAGAACTAATTCAATTCATTGTAAAAAAAAAAAAACACATAATTTGAGAGATATTAGTGCAAGGTATGTTGCTTTCTTCATCAAATGAATTCCTATCTTATCAAGAATTAAATTCTTGTGGCGTTCAACAATTCAAGTAATGTTCATAAATTTTGTGATAATGGGGTCAAGATATTGTTGCAATTGTCCTGGTTCAATAATTTATTGGGTCGAACTTTCTTTTAAACGTTGATTCTTGACTTTCTTAAGTTTGATCTAATCTGTTGTGGGTTTCTGACTTCAATTACTACGTGTGTTCACATTAGAAAAATATTTTCATGAAAAAAACTGTCAATCAAAAACCTGAAATAGAAATTTGGGTAGAAAAATAATATTTTTCATGAGAAAATAAAATAAATCAAATATGCTCTAAAGATCATTAATCTTTATTCATCATCATACTTATATCTTTAACTTCTTCTTTTTTTTCATGAAATTTTTATTTTTAATATTTCGTTGTTAAAAAATCATCCAAAAATATTATTAACGTGCTTTAACATAAAAGTCAAATATTTAATCACATTTTACATTATTATTTAATTTGCTTATTCATAAATATAATATGCAAACAAGCATTTTCACTTTATTTTAAAATGTTTTTGGAGAAAAATCAAGATCATGAGTAATTTATTTAACTTGAGAATAATAATATGAAGAGAAAAAACTGAGATATAAATATATTATAATGTGCACAGATTATATTTTTTTTATGCAATTAATAAAATGTAGTGTAATTTTTAAAAATGGATAATTGCAGCAAAAGACCCTCACCTTTGAAACTAGCACACTTTCCCCAAAACTTTCATTTTTTGCTGTCGTCATTCTTAACATTTCCAACCGTTGTAAGTGAGACCATTTTGAACGATTTCCATCTAAAATGTCGTCAGTTGACCACTAAAATAAAAAATTGATCACTTTTTACCAAAATAAGGGAGGATAAAATGGTAACTTAGCCCCTGTTTGATGTACATTAAAATGAAAAAAAAATGCATTTTTGGTTGATGTAATGGAAAATATGTGGTTAAAAAGAAGGAAAAATTATTGATGTGATGAATTTTTTATTTTTTTTCATTGAAGAATGTGTATTTGAAAATGAGTTGAGTGATAATAATGAAAAAAATAATGTGACTTAAACAGGGATTAATGTTTTTCCCATAAAATAATTAAAAAATTTAAATAAAAATGGAAAAATATCTTCTTTCCCTCAGCCGCAGCCTCACTCCTAACCACCATCCTCAATCCCTCTACCAAAACCAAATGTGATTCTTGACGTGCACCATAACAAGAAAATTGTACATCATTTGTCATCCAATACTGTTGGGCTTTGTGACACTGGAGCTGCTGAAAGTGGAGACCATAGAAGAAGATAGAGAGAAGGTCCTAAGAATAAGGTCACTAACAAGGTAAGAAGCCAATAGCCTTTTCCTTTCTTGCAAGAAAAAAACATTCTATTGATTACATCTTTGTTAAATTCTATTAATCAAGGATAAAGAAAAACTTGGTGACTCGTATCTCACCACTTTCGAGCAGTTATGTCATTGTAGACACAGAAAGGTGCGAAAGTCGATAGTAGACTAAAATTGATAAAGATGAGATGTATTCGTAATAAAAAGAATCTCTGTAAGCTTATCTTCATATCTTCTTCTTTGATTTAGTATTCATAACACCCACTTAGAATAGAAACACTCATCGCCGCCATTGACCACCACTACCTTCTTTGCGGCTATGGCTATCTGTTGGTGGTGGTCGATGGCAACGGCGGTGGTTGATGATGGAGGTGGTGGTCGATGGCTAAGGCGGTTTCTGGTTTTGGTTGAGAGGTTGGGGTGGTGGTGGTTGGGAGTGAGGGTGAGGGTGAGGGTGAGGGTGAGGGTGAGGGAGACAAAGATATTTTTCCTTTTTTATTTTATTTTTGATTTAACTATTGTAATTATTTTATGAGAAAAACATTAAGCCCATGTTTGGCACTTATTAAGTTTTTCATTCTCATTCTTCTACTTATTTTTAACTACACATTCTTTAATAAAATAATATTTTCCCTCACATAACTTTTCATTTTTTTTCAATCACATATTCTCCATTAATCTACTATTTCAGAATACATTATTTCAAAATAATGTGGCTCAAACACACCATAAGTTATTATTTTGCACTTCCTTTTTTGGTAGAAAATGATTTTTTTTCGGTGGTCAATTGACGACATTTTGGAAGGAAATCGTCCCAAAAGGCCTCATCTATAGCCGTTGAAAAGTTTAGGAACGACGGCTACAACAAATGAAAGATTTGAAAAAAATGTGCTAATGTTTCAAATGTTTGTAACTTTTACCCTGTCAAAAATAATGTTTATCTCATTAAAATTTGAAACCCTCGCACCCCTTAGTTGATACTTCCAGCCTTTCTCACGGTCGCCTTCACACAAAACAATGGCTTCAGCTCAACCAACGACAGCCACCGATGCCGCCGTCACGGATACGGAGACACAAACAGAATTAGCTGTAAGCTTTCAAGCCGAGCCCGCCGCTGCCTCGCCCGATGCAATAACAGAGGCTCCAGCTGTGGCTGAACCAACGGAAGCCGGAGCTCCAGTGGTCGATGAAAAAGAGAAGGAATTACAGGACATGAAGGCTAAGTGGCCGGGGTGGCCGGGGTGCAGTGTGTTCCGGATAGTTGTGCCAGTACTAAAAGTGGGCGGCATAATTGGGCGCAAGGGAGATTTAATCAAGAAGCTTGTTGAGGAGACCCGTGCTAGGGTTCGCGTTCTTGATGGACCTGTTACCTCTCCCGATCGCATTGTAATTAACATTCTCCCCGTTCTTATTAATTATTAATTTATATGCATGGATATGTGCACATATATGATTCAATTGCTAGTTTTTTTTTTTTAATTGTTTTCAATTCATAAATTAGATGATGTGATGATTTCATTTTTAATTTCTAGGAGTTTTAGGTTTCTTGATTCTTCATACAGGTTCGAATGACTCGTATGTTCAGATTTCTAGTTTTTTACTAATAATCCTTCGCGTCTGGTTGGGACTCAGTGCGCTAATAGATCTCCCCTCCCCTCCCCTCCACTCCACTCCACTCCACTCCACGTGTACATTACCTGCACACTTGAGACTCAAGTTAGGGGCGTGCAGACCGAGGCTTCTTCAAACAATGGTGGAGAGGCCGCAATCATACTATCTTCGATGCTCAAGACAATAGACGGACAACTAATTTGGTGTGGAATGTTAAGGGATATAAACCCACATCGAATAAAGATGTAAGCACAGACCAATTAATAAAGATGTTGGACTACTCCTCTTAATAAGATTGACCTTTTAAGATGGACCCCCAAATCTTAATATGGTATCAGAGCCCATTATGCTCCAACGAGCGATTTGATCTCGTTAAGACTCCAAAAGTGAGCACGTGGATTTCAAGATTGGTCTGCTCAAACGAGCCACAATCTTGCGGGGGCAAGTTAAAGGATATAATCCCACATCGAATAAAGATGTAGACACAGACCAATTAATAAAGATCTCGAACTACTCCTCTTAATAAGGTTGACCTTTTAAGATGGACCCCAAATCTTAACATGGAAGAAATGCAAAGGAGAAAAAATGCAGGAGCAAAGTTTGGATAGGGTGAGAAATACCTTCAAATGTCACCAATTGTGAATATTTATATGCAAGGGAATGAATTTGAAGTCTCTCGGAAGCTTGACACTTGGTCTCATTTGGACATCTCACAAGTGAAGCTCTAAAATATCACATCGTAGACATCATAGGCACATGACCTCCCACATTGTCCAGGTGGGAAAGATGGGATTTGTCTCCCACCCGCCTTTGTAGAGATTTCACACCAATCAAATAGGATCTAAGTGTCTGATTACTGCCAGCAATACCCATACCCTAAACGCCTTTTAAAAACTTTTTGAGGCTTCCGCCTTTAGTTCTGCCTTGAGGCGCCATAAAACACTTCAAAGCTTATTCTTTCAAGGCCATATGTCTCAAGTTAGAAGACTCACACCTCGAGACTAAGCCTCATGGAGACTAAGTTGTTCGTCCATTTGTCATGCCTTTTCTTTTCATTTTATTACTGGCTTTAGCTTTTTGGGCTGTTTTTGCTACTTCATTGATCTATTTTATGCTTGTCTGCAAGTTGGACATTAATTTTTTGATTTGTTTTTCATTTTTAACTGACTAATACATGATTTCCAACTTGCAATATCGTAGGTTTTAATATCTGGGAAGGAAGAACCAGAGGCAATGTTGCCTCCTGCCATCGATGCCGCAATAAGAATATTTAAGAGTCTTCATGGATTACCTGATGGTGAAGTCCCTGATGCAGCTGGAGCTGCATTTTGTTTGATTCGATTAATTGTGGCATCGGCACAAGCCACAAGTTTAATAGGAAAACAAGGTTCTGTGATCAAGTCAATTCAGGAGAGCTCTGGTGCCTCTGTGAGGGTTCTCTCCAATGGTAATTTAATGTCCTTGCATGACCCGATTTTTATTGCTTGCATCGCGACCATACCTCTCGCCTTAATTTTTTGAGAATGATTTGAGTAGATTTTTTTTGACAGAAGAATCTGGAAAAAATTAAATAATGTCTTCCATGCATCGGAGAAGATATGTTTCTCATTTTTTAAAAAATGATTCAAAGTGAGATGATCAACACATGCACTACATCTTGGTAAACATAAAAGAATTGGAAGTATGCAACCTAACTGGCTCTGGTTGATTTGTTCAAGGTTTAGCTGTCTGAATTGAACATCAGCAAATTATCGATGTCGCTACTAACTGAACTGTTACACTTTGAGGCTTATGAGGAGATGCATAAAATTCTTCTTTATAAGAATATTTTCTTTGACAAACTCTAAATGATTTAATAATTGACAGGTATAAGTGCATTTAAGACTTCTATGAACACTAAAAATTCAGGGGCATTAGTGTATTGAAGTCTGAAGGGACCCAAGAAATTCCAAAGTAACTTTATGACAATTCTTCACTCGAAATTGAATTATGTGATATTTGACATTTGTGGTTGCAGATGAATTGCCAATTTATGCCAGTTCTGATGAAAGGATTGTTGAGTTACATGGGGAAGCTCTCAAGGTTCTTAAAGGTTTAGAAGCTGTGTTGGGACACTTGAGAAAATTCTTGGTGGATCACAGCGTTCTCCCCCTATTTGAGAAGAATGTAAGTACATTTCTGTTTGTTTTTAGTGATCCATGATCATGCCACTCTAATTTTATTTATAATAATTTATTTACCTCCTTTTACAGTATAATGCACCAGTCACTCAGGAACAACAAGTAGACGCTCGGTCTGACAAGACATTTCATTCTTCTACGTCACAGACAGCAATTGGCACTGATTACCCTCTTCTAGTGAAGAGGGATTCTCTATTTCTAGATCGTGATAGTCTGACGGAATCACATATTACTCCTAGGCTTTCCTTGTATGGACCAGAGTCCGGCCTTGACATTCGTACTTCAGCAATGGGGCGTGCTGGTAGGCCTGTTGTAACTCAGGTGTGTAACTGTTCACATGTTGATTAACTGCTACCTTTATGTAGATTTATTTAACTATTCAGATGCATCATGTCTTATTTAGCATGTAAATTGTTTTCTCATTCTGTTTCTCCTCATTTGGAGATTGATAAACATCCTTGAATATGAAATAAATGCTAAACTTTAGCAGCACCATTTATAATTGTCTCCTCTATCTTGGTGTTTTGTTTTTCCTTGTGATGCGTATGTTTAGCACCTGGAAAGAAAAAACCATCAAATAAAGAAAAAAAGAATTTGTGGGACAAATTTATGGGATGTCTGCATGTCATATTCTTTTTATGAAAATTGCAATCTTACCTTTATTAAATTTTGCAGGGTCTATGGGTGTTTCTTTTTTCTTTTTTCTTTTTTTTTAATCATTGTCTTGTTTATTCTGTGGTAGAGAGATCCCTTTGAGAAAATCATAAAGTTTAGATTGCTAAGAATCCTTTTCATGCATAGAGAAAAGTTACGAGAGTGGAGGCAAAAGAGGTAGTTGCATCCTTTACCTATAACAGTGCACAAGAGAAAGCGTGTTCACTACTAGGGCTAACAATTTTAAGGTTCTGGGTTTGAATATGAGTGAACATCTTATTATGATGTTCTAGGTTTTTCACTCCTCCAGGGTCAAAATCGGAACTGACCTTTTCAGTCCCATGCTTAGTTTTTCAAATTTAATATTCGATCTTATCAA